>PVKC010041930.1:0-12058 GCA_004027635.1 Crocidura indochinensis
TTCTATCCTCTTGATATTATGAAGATATGTTTTATGTGCCAGCATGTAGTCTATCCTGGAGAATGTCCCATGTACATTGGAGAAGAATGTGTATCCAGGTTTCTGAGGATGGAGTGTCCTATATATATCCACTAGGCCTCTTTCTTCCATTTCTCTCCTCAGATCTAGTATATTCTTGTTGGGTTTCAGTCTGGTTGACCTATCCAATGTTGACAAAGCTCTGTTGAGGTTCCCCACAATTATTGTGTTGTTATTGATGTTATTTTTCAGCTTTGTCAACAATTGCATTAAATATTTTGCTGGATCCTCATTCGGTGAATATATGTTTAGAAGCATGATTTCTTCCTGCTCTACATACCCCTTGATTAATATATAATGTCCATCTTTGTCCCTTACAACCTTCCTGAGTATAAAGTTTGCATTATCTGTTATTAGTTTGGCCACTCCAGCTTTTTTATGGGTGTTGTTTGCTTGGATAATTTTCCTCCCGCCTTTTATTTTGAGTCTATGTTTGTTCTGACTATTCAGGTGCTTTTCTTGTAGACAGCAAAAAGTTGGATTGAGTTTTTTGTTCCAATTAGCCACTCTGTGTCTCTTAACTGGTGCATTAAATCCATTGACATGAGAGAAAGTATTGTCGTGGGATTTGATACCATCTTTATATCAAAATTTGGTGTGTCTTTTGGTTAGTCTTGTCTTAAATTAGGTCTTTCAGTTTTTCTCTTACGGGTGGGTTTGAGTCTGTAAAGTTTCTGAGCTGTTTTTTGTCTGTAAAACCATGCATTCTTCCGTCAAACCGAAAAGTGAGTTTTGCTGGGTACAGTATTCTAGGTGAAGCATTCATTTCATTCAGTCTTGTCACAATATCCTACCACTGCTTTCTGGCCATGAGTGTTTCATGTGACAGGTCTGCTGTAACTCTCAAGGATGCTCCTTTGAATGTAATTTCCTTTTTTGATCTTGCTGTTTGCAGAATTTTTTCTCTATCTGTGGGATTCATCATTGTGACTAAGATGTGTCTTGGGGTATTTTATCTGGGGTTTCTTTTGGTTGGTACTCTTCGGGCATTCAAAATTTGATCACATATATTCTTTAGTTCTGGAAGTTTCTCTTAATAATGCTCTTGACAGTTGATTCTTCTTGGAAATTTTCTTCCTGTGTCTCTGGTACTTCAATGATTCTTAAGTTGTTTTTGCTGATCTTATCATAGACTTCCATTTTCATCTGTTCCCATTCTTTGACAATTTTTCCATTGTCTGTTCGTTTGTTTTAAGTTTTTTTTCCAATCTCTTCCGCTGTATGGAGTTGTTATTTATCTCTTCTTCCACAGCACCAATTCTATTCTCAGCTTCTTCTACCCTGATGTTGAGATTATCCATTTTGTCATTCAATTCATTCACTGAGTTTTTCAGGTATGTTAGTTGACATGTTATTTCAGTTTGGAGTTTTGTGATTTCTGTCATCATATTCTCTTTGTTCTTATTAGTGTTCTGTTCAGCTCGGTCCATGGTTTCTTTGAGTTCTTTCAGCATCTTCCATATTGCTTTCCTAAGGTTCTTATCTGAGAGATTGTTTAGTTCATTGGTCATTATCTGGTCATCAGAATTGTCATCTTTGTTCTCTATGTCTGACGCTGGCCTGCGTTGTTTCCCCATTGTCACACTAGTATTGTGTGTTTTTCTACGTGTTTTGGTGGTATTCATTGACTAAATTATGTGCGCAGCCACACTTCTCTGGTTCCGCCCTTTCCGGATGTGTCAATTTGCCTATGAGAGAGTGGAGTCCTCCGTGGATGAGGCCTCACAGAGGATCAAATCTTAGGCCCAGGCACATAGCAGAGAAGACTGTCCAGAGAGAAATGCTGGGCTTCAATGATCCAGCACAGTCCTTAGTGTGATTTTTTTTCTCTTCTTGTTGCGATGGTGTTCTTTCCTTAGAAAGAGCTCACGGCCAAGTAGGGAAGTGGAGCCAAAGTGTTCTTCCACAGCCACTTTTCACCCCACTCCCACGAGGTCCGGACGACAGGAAAGGACAAATAAACACAAAGAAAAGACAGGACTCACAGTTCTTCGCAGTCAGCCCCACTAGGCAGGCATGGATTCGCAGAAATTCCCAGCCTGACATCACAAACAGGGGACCTGACTTTTGCAAAGTACTCGCTTCTTGCTGGTTTTCACGTTATGGAGGTGTTTGGGGGCATTCCTGCCCTAGAATGGACCTCTGTGAGAGCGAGTTTTTTTGGAGCCAATTCGGTCCACTCCCAGGAGGTCCGGACAGGAGAGGAAACATAAACCCAAAGACAGGACTCACCATTTTTTGCAGTCAGTCCCACTAGGCAGGCGTGGATTTGCAGAAATTCCCTGCCTGACGTCACAGACATGGGACCTGACTTTTGCAAAGTACTCGCTTCTTGCCAGTTTTCCACAGTATTATTTTTGATCTTTGAACATACCACATATGTGCCTGCTTTAGGGACTTGGAACATTATCTATCCTCTCTCTGAAATGTACTTTTACTAAATTTTCACAAGGGTGGCCCTCTCCACAATTCAGATCACAGTTTAAATATCACCTTTATAGAATGGCTGCCCTTTAAATTTAACATAAAAATAAAACTAATCTCTGGCTGCTTTCCACTCCATTGTATGACATTATTTTATTTACTTTGTAACACTTATCAATTTTTGAAGACAAGCAGTATAGCTTAGTCTTATAGTACCTGATTACCTGTGTTTGAAAACTGGCTGTACTGTTCCTAACTCTGTGACTTTAGTCAAGATAGTTTGACACCCAGAGCTTCAATTTGTTGTGAGGACAAATGAGTTCATATAGGTATATGGTCTGGTACTGTGTTGGGCATAGAGTAAGGGTGCTTTAATTTAAAAAAACTGAATTATTTTTGGCCTACAATACTATTAATAATGGTTTCTCAACTGGGATCTAAAGCCAAAGGAACCTGATCTATTGGGGTAAAAAAGAAAAGATGATGAGTGTGGACCAGGACATGGTTCAAAAAGCTGGGCTCAACCTACATCCCACAGCTGCAATCAACAGTCCAGCTTCACAGCTTCATGACTAATCTTAAAACAGATATAATCCAAGCGAAGCCATTAAAATTCATTAGCCCAGTTCTATAGAACCTGGAGCCCCTGAAGTGCTTGAGTCATGTATTGCACAGTGCTGACAGCTCAGTAGCAGCACACCACAATATATTGGAAAGAAGCTTAGAAGTCAACAAAGTTCACTAAACAAAAAGAACACAAAAGGTTCGGCTAGCAACAAACAGCTTAGACAATGACTTTAATGACCTAATTTTGATATATAACAATTTTCACAAATTTTCTTCTACTTAGTTATTTTTCTATAATTCCATGAGCAATCTAGTTGTAACAAGAATGTAAAATAAATTTTTTGTGCAGAAAAAATAATGGTTTCTCATGGACATAATTCCAACACTACACTTATCACCAATGTACTTGTCTCTCTACTACAAGTATTCTAGACCCTATTCCTTTCATCCCTCCAAAATCAGTTGTGTTTGTGTCTGTTCTTCAGTTATGTTTGTTGTCTTTAGATTTTTAATTGCTATCTTGCTGTGAATCTTTAAGTCCCACATATGAAAGACATCATTCTGTATCTGCCCTTTTTATTCTGACTGACATCACTAGATTGATATCTTCTGGTTCTATCCACATTGCTGCAAATTGCTTAAGTTGTTCTAAGAGCTGTGTAGTATGGCATTATGTATATAGACCAGAACTTTTTGATCAATTCATTTGTGGTTGGGAGTTTGGGTTGCTTTCATATTTTGTTCATTGTACTAAATGCAAAAATAAGCATAGGTTTTCTAATTCCCTCATTCAATCACATTTTGTTATGACAGTACTCAGTGTAATTATTTCTGTAACTGCACTAAACAAAAAGAGAGAGCCTGTCTAGAGTACAGGCCAGTGTGGGGTGGGGAGGAAGGACACTTGGAATATTGGTGATGGGAATGTTGCACTGGTGAAGGCTTATATATAAATATACCAATATTCCAAGTGTATATATATGTATATATACATACATACATACAAAAATCAAAATAAGAAAAGAAAAGACAAGGGTTCCCAATGCTTACCACAGGCTGTGTTCTTTACACTGACTATATAGAAAGAGGTGGTGCAGTAAATGCTCCCCATATACACCTCAAACCAGGCCCTTTGCCTTGTCTGTATTGTGAATGGGGAGACAAAAAAATAAGCATAGATGTTCATATAGCCTTTCAAATTAATGTCCTTGCTTGGTTTATGATAACAGTTACTGATATTTCTGGGTCATTTGGGAATTATATTCTTTTTTTCTGAAATCTCCATATTGCCTTTCATAAAGGTTGAATCAGATTATATTTCCACTAACAGCGGATGAGGGTTTCTTTCTTGTCAGAACACAACACTGATTAGCTCCATATTTTTTGATATGTATCATTCTCATAGGTGTGAAGTAAGATTGCTTTTGAATGTTAACTACTATGATAACCATTTCCAAGGTAATTTTCTAGTAATCCCTCAATCCTGATGTTCTCACCAGGGTTAGTCACTGTAATAGGCACAAGTAATGGCTTTTTACCTTTGATATGATATACTTAAATAGTTCGTGTTTAATTTGGAATACTGATTCATTTGTACACTGTTTTGGATCACTAACTGAGAAAAGGAAGTTAGCTATTGCATTATATAGCCTCTTAGAGAAGTACTTTTTGACATACCATGTCATTAATATACCATGATATACCGTGTCAGTTGTGATTAACAGTTGAAGAGAAATAGACTTTTCCACAATCACATTAAAGAATTTGGTAGTAGATCAAAGTCACAATATACCACTGAAAATTTGACTGCAACCCTATGAAAGATCTTGGGCCACAACTATCCAGTTAAATCACTCTTGGATTCCTGAACTTCGAAAACTTAAGAAATAGTAAACATTTGTTCTTTTGAAACTGCAGACGTTTTAAAGAAATTTGTTGTGCAACAATAGTTAACTAATGTAGTCATTAAATCTTCTTGTTTGGCCTACTTGATCCTTATCACCCTTTGGATTTACACTTTATCTGTTGCTATCTCTGCTTTAGTTCCTTTTAGTGAACTGCTGAGTACAAGTATTCTATGGGTATGAAGATATATCTCTAAAGAATTTGGATAAGTCTTATATGGTTTTTATATTATTTCTGGTTTCATGGAAAAACATTTTATTAGGAAATAAAAGTACATTTATTGGATTCCTGAGAAATATAGGATAAGAGATTTATCTAATCAAGTATAAGCTTGATCAACCTCAACTCTCATATAAAAATGCATACCATATGTAACAACAAAAGGAGGCCTAAAGATGAAATGAGACAATAAGAATTTAAGTAAACCAATAAGTTGTATAGGAACAACTTCAGGGTCCTTCTAACAAGATTTTTGTTGTTATTGTCATTGCTATTTTTCACAGAGAAGTACGAAAAACTTTTTTAAAATAATTTTTATTTTGACCAAAGCATATTACAAATCTTTCACAGTCATATTTTGGGTACATAGTGACATTGAATCAGGGGCATTCTCACCACCAATGTTGTCTTCCCTCCACCCCCAAAAAACTTTTGATTTTAAAAAACAAAGGGCCAGAGAGATAGCACGAAGGTAGGGCATTTGCCTTGCATGCAGAAGGATGGTGGTTCGAATCCCGACATCCCATCCTCAAACCTGCCAAGAGAGATTTCTGAGCATAGAGCCAGGAGTAATCCCTGAGCACTGCTGGGTGTGACTCAAAAACTAACAAACAAAAATGTAGGGACTGAGAGATAAAACAGTATGTAGGACATTTGCCTTGCACATGGCTTACCTAGACTTGATCCTGGGCACTCATATGGTCCCTATGTCCCATGAAGAGCAATCATTGAACACAGAGTCAGGAGAAAGCCTTGAAACTGATGGGTATAGCCCAAAACAACCAAAAATGCATGTAATTGTTATTTTCTGCTGATAATTGATGACTGAGGCTGTTACACTATATCAGTGTGTTTTGTTCAGCTATCCTGAGGCAGTAGCTCAACTAGCAATATTCCTGTCAAAACAAATGAATAAAGGCACATTCTCCTTAAATGATTGTAATTTTCTTTCATGATATTAATTCCCTTCCACCTTAGTCTTATTAAGCAAGTGCTTCTCACTAGAATAAAGCTCACCATTTGAACAATTTCTTCATAAGGCAAGTAACTACCCAATATTGGAAAGGCATGCTGAAATTAAAAAAAAAAAAAGACTACCTATACAAAGAGAAAGTAAACACAGTGAGAAAAACCCAGGGATAGAAACTAAACTTATGCACGTGTAACTTATTTTGTATAGTTGTCATTAGAAGCACATAGCAATTTTTCAAGCTATTTTTAAATTAAATAAATAAAAATTTAAAATAGGGTGCCAGAGAAAGTACAGCAGGAAAATACTTCACTTGCACGCAGTGAATAGAGATTTCTTTTTGTTTGTTTTTGTTCTTATTTTTCTTTTTGTTTTGGGGCCATACCCAGTGATGCTAGGGTTACTCCTGGCTATGTGCTCAGAAATTGCTCCTCACTTGGGGGACCATATGGTATGCCAGGGAATTGAACTGTGCCTTACCGCTTGTGCCACCGCTCTGGCCCCACAGCCTGGATTTCATTCCAAACATCACATGTAATTTCTTGAACTCTGACCAGAGTGGGGTTTTATAGCTAGCATAAAACATTTAAACACAAGTGTAACCCAGTTATCTCAATTAATTAATATTTATAAATACAGAAAATGAAAGGCCAGAAAAGTACAGTTAGTTCAGTGTTTGCTTTGCATGTAGCTGGCCTAAGTTGTATCCCTGGTATCCCATATAGTTTCCCAAGTCTGCCAGGATTGAACCCTGAGTGCAGACTCAGGAGTAAGCCCTTAATACAACAAAACCCACAAAATGAAGCCAATGAACCTGTGTATTAAGATAGTACCTAATTTAAATACACATGGGTAATTATCTCAAGTAACTTTAAAGCAAAGAAATTTTTCTACATATCACTGATAAAAATAGCTGCTTTTTGGGTTTGTATGTTTGATTTTTTTGTAAGTTTTTTATGTTGTTCTTCATTTTTCCCTTTCTTCTCTTAAATTGATATTTATGGCTTCTAGAGGGACTCCCCCATTTCTTTCTTGTTTGATTTTTACCCCCCCCTTTTTCTCTTTCTTTTTTTCCCTCCAAACAGAACCACAATAACTTGAACCATCTTGTTCTGCCCCACAAATTGAGGGGGAAATAATGAAGGGCATGAAGACCAAACAAGTATATAAACATTGAGTAGAAATAGAAAATGAACCTACTTAAACACCAAACTCAAAGCTAACAACAACAGAATCGAAACCCAATCTGCAACAAGCTAGACAGAGGGGACCACTTATACTAGCAGCCCGGGAGTCAAAGTAGGGGATATGGAATGCATGCTGGGAACAGGAGTGGAGGGAAGACAACACTGGTGATGGGAATGACCCTGATTCAATGTCACTATGTACCTAAAATATTACTGTGAAAGATTTGTAATCCACTTTGGTCAAAATAAAAATTATTTTATTAAATAAAATAAATCTGAAAGTGTTATAAAGAACAATATTAATAGTAATATGTTAATATTATTATAAAACTATAAAAATCATCCATAAAAGGCTAATAACTTTGCTATCACTAAGGACCTAGCATTTGAAAGGAAATATCTGACTATAAAATGAATTTTCAAAGATATACAATCAGGATCTGTTAATAGGGCATGAGGTGAATGTCTTGCATGCCAGTTTATAATAATTTAATCATTGGTACCATATGTTTTGCAAAGTATGTGGTGTGGAACTGGAGGCCCTGAGCACAATAGGGGTGATCTGGGTAATCCTTGGCATCACACTTTCCAAATAGCACCATTGAATCACCAGTCCATTTGGCCAAGTGTCACCAGGAAGGCTCCCAATTTTGCTGAGAACTATTCTAACAATGGGCAAGATATATGAATAAAATTCTAGCAATTTTGCATGGATTATACACCAGGATAACCAAATAGTTAATAAAGGAATGTTTTAGCTCAGAGCAATTATAATCACTTTCAGTGGTAGAATTAAAGATATGACAACTTTTGGGGGAGGAACACATTCAGTGATGCTCAGGGGTTATTCCTGGCTATGCACTCAGAAATCGCTCCTGGCTTGGGGGACCCATGGGACACCAGGGGATTGAACCGTGATCTGTCCTAGGTTAGCGGTGTATGGCAGACTCTTTACCATTGCACTACCTCTCTGACCCTGATGACAACTTTTTATGACAAATTTTTATGAGAAGAATGTCTTTAATTTCATAATGGCACCTAATAAAATATATAAGAATTCATTTGTAAAGTCCTAATGTCATTCCCTTTCATTTTGGAAAGAGGACAAGAATACATGTTTCCTCCTTTTCTGTTCTCTAATGTACTAAAAGAGTAAGCCTGTGCAATGAGAACAAGAATTAAAATTTAAAAGCAATAATAGAGGAGGACATGATAATTTTTGTAAAAAAATTTTTTTTTGGTGTTTGGGTTACACCTAAAAGCGCTCAAGGCTTACTCCTGGCTCTGTACTCAGGGATCACCCACGAGAGAGATAGTAACAGAATAGTCTCACTCATTTATGGGTTTTAGGAAAAATAAAAGACATTATTATAATAATACCCAGAGACAATAAAGATGAGGGCAGAAAAGAGCAGCTCATGATATGAAGCTTACCACAAAGGGTGGTGAGTGCAGTTAGAGAAATAACTACACTAGAACTATCATAACGATGGTAATGAGTGAGAGAAATATGATACCAGTCTCGAATACAGGCAGGGGTGGGGAAGAGGAAGATGGGGCAATGGTGGTGGAAATGTTGAAAAACAGAAAAAATAATAAAACAAAATTTTTTAAAAAAGAAAATAAACACATTTTTCAGCTTTAGTGACAGAGGCTCTAAAGGTGGCATAAAAATAAGTTTTTGTTAACTCCAATTTGGTTAACTTTAGTAAATAAAATGTAAAAAAAGAAAAGGGGATTACTCACAGTGTGAGTAATGGGATTTGAGGGATTAAATCTGAATGAGCTGCATGCAAAGCAAGCACCCTACCTACTGTACTATCTCTCCAGCCCCTTTTTATTTCTAATGAAACAATGGACCCAATAAATGCTTATTCATGGATGCTAAAATTGTATAAGAAAAATAGGAGAGGTAGTTTATAAAGGACATGTCAAATTAACATTCCTGAACTCAGTAATCAATCTTCATATAATAAAAATGAAAAAGAATGTGTGGAAAATCACAATTAATATCTGTATACTGTAAAGAAACATCAGTGATATATGTATATCAAAATGAAGTATGAATCCATAAAACTTATGAAATCCAAAGATGAACATGCCTGAGTGGCACTAGAGAATTACAATTACAAAAGAAATGTCACATAGTGTAAATAAATATTTTCTTCTAATATAAAAATAAATGAGAAAAACACAGCTGATTTGTCTCTACAGCACAGCTAACTGGCATAAAACTTTGGCAACTTCAAATTAACTGTAAGTCTGCAAACAGATACACAGATCCATCAGATCCCACTTTGTAACCAGAGCCTGAAGGAAGAAATGGAGATAAACTTTAGAGAGTGCATCTTTAAACGAGGTGTGGAGTCCTAAGGGAAAATGACCAAAGATAAAAACAATACAAAGACAAAATATGAGTTATTGTAAGAAATTATTGAGAATATGACTAAGATCTGGCAAATCAAAGCACTAACCACGAGGAAAACTAAAGTAAGAAAATAAAAATTTTATGGGGTGAATTTCTCCTTCTGGGGATGGAGTACTTTATCCCATTTCTTCCACTAAGTACAACCAAAAATCCTAACAACAATATGAAACAAATATAGAATATTGAGTCATAGAAAGAAGTCAGGTTAGCCCTGGATTTGAGACCTAGAGAAAATAATGGTGTGGGTTTACTGGGTGTTATTTTTGCCATGTATAGTCCACACTGTAGCTAAAGGAAGCAGCAACCTGGAAATACCAATATATACAAACAAAAAGATACAGCAAAAATGTCATGTTCTTTAGCTACTGGGAGGACAGGACATGTACAGCCTACAAAAAAGGAAATCTGTAAACAATAATAGTTATTTTAAATAATTCTGATTTCACCTAAAATACTATAGTTCCTATTAATCAAGGCAGCAGAAGATATGTTATGATTCTAATTTTCAGCCACACCAAATTCAGGTAACACCCACCACCATGGTGTTTCCCAAAAAGCTAAGTAGAGATAATGCCTTTCTTCTTCTTTTTCCTTTTTTTCATTTTTGGTTTCTGGGTCACACTGGCAGTGCTTCTGGCTCCACACTCAGAAATCGCTCCTAGAAGGCATGGAGACCATATTTGATGCCGGGATTTGAACCAATGGCCTTCTGCATGAAAGGCAAACACCTTATCTCCATGCTATCTCTCCAACCCATAATGACATTCTTCTATATTGGGTAGTAGTGATTCCTCCTCACTCCCCTTCAATGTCAGTAAAAACTTCGACCTCTATCTGGAATTAACGGAATGCTCTACTTTTACAAACAAGAGTGGTATTCAAGGAAATGGAGAATGGAGAAACATGACTTGCACTATGACTGAAGTGGTAAAGGATCTGCTGATTCCAAATTCTTGTAGTACCAGCTGAAATAATATAGGAAGACAATCATACTTAGACAAGCCATCTGGCTAAGGAAAAATAAACTCTAAGTCGAATATACATTCTAGTACCTCTAATACAATCAGGACAGCAGTCCACTTTATTAAAAGACCAGAAAACTCAATAGTCAAAACCACCAGATGCAAAGAAATATGGGTAAACTAAGAAAGACACTAGCTTGGGGAAATGGGGAGAAATCTTACCAAGTTTCTAAGCTCACCAAAACACGTGGGCCCAATATGAAGACCTAAAAGCATTGATGATTGCCCTAGCAAGGGAAATCAAGGAATCACTAGCCTTTGAGATTAAGAAATCTATAGATGAACAATTCAACCAACTAAAAGATGAACATTTACAGAAGATGAAAGAATTCATACAATTGGAATTAAGGGGAATAAATAGCATGTTAGCAAGTCATAATAGTAGAATTACACAGCTAGAAGAATGCATAGAGGAACTTGAGGAAAAACTACAAAATAACAATGACAAAGAAGTCAATAAGAAAGGAAGAGAGAAAACACTGGAGGAAAAAGTTAAGCACCTAATGAAAAAAGATAAAAGAAATAACCTACAAGTTGTAGGAATACCAGAAGGGGAGGAAAAGGGGAAAGGAGAAGAACAAGTAGTGAGGGGAATAATAGCAGAGAATTTTTCCACCTTTTGGAAAAATCCATACAAATCTTTAGGCAAAAAGAGTCCCCAATAAAATAGACCCTAACAGACCAACCCCAAGACATATGGTAATCCAAATAGCAAAACAATAAAAACAGAGAAAGATGAATTCTTTAAAGCAATAAGGAAGAAAAAGTCTCATATACAAAGGAAGGGAAATAAGAATCAAACCAGACTTCCCATTGGAAACAATTCAAGCAAGAAGACAGTGCAGTGACATATTTAAACTACTGAATGAAAGAAACTTCCAACCTAGGGTATACTAACCAGCAAAACTCGCATTCGTATAGGAAGGAGAACTAAAAACTGTCTTAGAAAAAAAAGAAGTCACACTATTTGTGCTAACCAAACCATGTCTAAAGGAACTTCGCAAAGATGCTCTACACAACCCAAACCCTCAACTGTAACAAAAACCACTCTACTCAATACAATGGCACAACAACTCTCTCAGGCGTTAATCTCCTTAAATGTCAAAGGGCTAAATTCCCCTATTAAAAGACACAGGGTAGAGGGATGGATCAGAAAACAAAACAGACATCTGCTGCCTCCAAGAAACACACCTAAAAGAACAGGACAAAGGTAATATCAGGGGCCCGGGAGATAGCATGGAGATAAGGCATTTGCCTT
>PVKC010041931.1:0-12082 GCA_004027635.1 Crocidura indochinensis
CAGAAAGGAAGCAGAGGAACTTTTGGGGTATAAATGTTATGTAACATTATAAAAACCTTTGGATTGACAGTAAATTCAAATAGAAGAATAGAAAAATCTGAATCGGGGCCAGAGAGATAACATAGTGGTAGGGCATTTGCCTTGCAAGCACCGTACCAGATCTAACAAGTGGTTCAAATCTCAACATCCCATATGATTCCCCATGCCTATCAGGAGTGATTTCTGAATGTAGAGCCAGGAGCATCCCCTGAGCACCACTGGGTATGGCCCAAAAAACAAAAACAAAAACAAAAAAAGAAAAATCTGAGTAGTGGAGAATCTCCTCTTTTTGTGTTCTTTCAGCCTGCTTCTCCACAGATAAGCAGTCATTTCTTTCTTTTTTTTTTAATAGTGGAATTTTTTATTTTTATAAAAGTAAGTTCCTATGTAGATTTTTCAAAAATAATTAGGTTAGATAGGAAGCTTCCTTTTTTATATGAATTCTTTATTTAAGCTCTGTAGTTACAAAATTGTTTATACTTAAGTTTCACTCTTCACCAGTGCACTTTTCCTGCACCAATGTTCCCGATTATTCCCTTCCCACCCATCTCCCCACCTGTCTTTGACACAGGTATTTTGCTTCTCTCTGTTCCTTCCCTTTCTCTCTCTCTTTCCTTTTTTGACATTGAGATTTGCACAATCATTAATTAAAGGGTGCCATGCATGTCACTTATCTATCCCCTTTCAGCACCCAGTCTCATCTAGAGTGATAAGTTCCAACTGTCATTGTTATAGTGGACCTCTCTAACTAGATAAGCATTCATTTCTTTAGTGTCTAATGTATCTTTGAACATCAGTTCCTCAACCATCTACTGACCATGGTCTTATTGCCTTTCTATATACCGCCCCATGCCCTACTGTTTTACCCCATTTATGAAGTTTTCGCCCATGGCACCTTGGAATATGCTGGGTGCCCATAAGGGACGCTATGGCCTCCAGCTGGGAAACATTGTTTTAGAGGGTTCCTGGTTTTTATTTCCTTCAGGCCACATCCATCAGTGATTAATTACTTCTGGCAAGAAATAAAAGTGGCCAAAAGACACATGAAAAAAATGCTCCACATCACTAATCATCAGGAAGAGGCAAATCAAAACAATAATGAGGTACCATCTCACACCACAGAGACTGGCACACATCACAAAGAACAAAAACAATCAGTGCTGGTGGGGATGTGGGAGAAAGAAACTCTTATTCACTGATGGGAGTGCTGTCTAGCCTTTATAGAAAACAATATAGGGGTTTCTCAAAAAAAAAAAAACTGGACATTGAGCTCCTATATGATCCAGCTATACCACTCTTAGGGGTAAACCCTAGGAACACTAAAACACACTACAAAAATCCCTTTCTTACACCTATATTCATTGCAGCACTATTTACAATAGCCAGAAACTGTGGTTTATATGCACAATGGAATACTATGCAGCTGTCAGGAAAAATGAAGTCATGAAATTTTGCTATACATGGATGGACATGGAAACTATTATGCTGAGTGAAATAAGTCAGGGGGAGAGATAGACACAGAATATTCTCACTCATTTATGGGTTTTAAGAAAATTAAAAGACTTTGTAATAATACCCAGAGACAATAGAGATAAGGGATCGAAGGACAGGTCCTTTGATGGTATGAAGCTTACCACAAAGAGTGGTTTGTTCAGTTAGAGAAATAACTAAACAACTATCATGACAATGGTAGTGAGTGAGAGAAATAGAATGTCTCAAGTATAGTCAGGGACTCGGGAGGAATGAGATGGGGCCATTGGTGGTGGGAATGTTGCACTATTGAAGAGGTGTTTCTTTGCTTATAACTGAAACCCAACCACAACATGTTTATAATCATGGTGCCTAAATAAAGATATTTATTAAAAAATAATTACTTCTCTCAGAGCTGGGGTGGAATAATATGTGGTGAGGGATTGTCGGACTTGGGTCAGTCAGCCATAGAGCAAATGTTTTACATACTGTATTATCACTCTGGGCTCTTTTTGTCATTTGTTTATTTGCTTTTGAGCCATACCTAGTAGTGCTCAGAGGTTACTGCTGGCTCTGCACTCAGGAATTCCTTTTGGTAGTGCTTGGGGAACCATATCGGATGCTGGGGATCAAACTAGGTTTGCTGCATGCCAGGTAAATGCCCTACCTGCTGTACTGTCTTTCTGGCCTTACAGTGGCCCATTTCAAAGAAGAATTTTAGGTATATTTTAAGCAAATAATGATAAGTTCTTTTTCTCTACAGTTGACACAGAAGTTTAATTCTGTAACTTGCAGTCTTCACTTAACTATGGAAAGATTTTTCTCCCAATTGACTCCTAGTCCTTCTTCAGTTGCCTATCATAACTGCAAGTAGTGTTGAGTCATCCCAGAATTACTTAACTTGTCCTAAACTTGATGATGTGCAGCATTTGTCATTACACATCCTGCCTTGGTGATTTTAGGCTCTGGTGTGTCTTACCTGCACTCAGGTGTGTCTGTGTAAGGCTGCTTCAGTTCTTTCACTCAACACCACATTTCATCTGAGAAATGCAGCTCTCTGCCAGAAATGCCTCGGATTTATTATGCAGTTGATTGCTTTGCTTTGTTTTGCCTTTTTTTCTTTTCTTTTTTGAGCTACACTCAGTGGTACTAAGGGCTTATTCCTGGCTCTATGCTCATGAATCACTCCTGGTAAAGCTTGGGAGTCCATTGGTGGTGTTGAGGATTGCATTTGTTTCAGTCAAAGCACCCTATTCTATTCATTGTACTATCTCTTTGTTCCCTATGTGGTTCATTATTTTATTCATGTTTGGTCATTGCCTGTTCAGAAACCTTTTACTGTTACCAATATTTTTGTGACTCTCTCATTCAGTTACATGACTCCTACAGTTTAAGATGCTGGAATTTGGAGACTCTGCTCCCTTGTGATGGATGTAGTCGCATTACTGTGTGTGTACATGCATCCATGCATACATACAACATATACACACAAACATGTGTGCCTGTATTTTTCTGTAGTCTGTTGACAATTGTATGTACTGTCAAACTTGTAGGTGTTTTTCAAGCTGATGACTGTAAGGTGGCATCTAACTCTGGTTTGAGTTTATTTTTATGAATATAGCTGAGGATTTTTTGATATTGGCTTATGAGTTATCTATTTTCTTGTTCATAATATGCCTATTTTAATCATTGTTATTCTTTTTTATTGAATCACCATGAATTACAAGATTACAAAAATATGTGTGATTGAGTTTCAGGCTTACAATGTTCTTACACCAGTCACATCACCAGTGTCCACATCCCTTGTCCCTCTATTAATAGTTCCAGTTTTCCTCCCACCCACTCAGCCTGCCCTGTGGCAGGCATATTTCCCTTTGTCATTGTCCTAGTGTTCCCCCCTTTTTGTTTTTTGTTTTTGGGTTTTGGGTTACACCTGGCAGTACTCAGGGTTAGTTCTGTCTCTGTGCTCAGAATCACTCCTGGCAGGCATGGGGGACCATATGGGATGCCGGCATTCAAATCACAGTCCCTCCTGGATTGGCTGCATGCAAGGCAAATGCCCTACTGCTGTGCTATCTCTCCAGCCCCATAGGGCTCCCTTCTTTAATTTACCTCACCCACCCCCAATCCCTGCTCCAATGAAAACCTTCCTACACTGAACACCAGTTCTTCTGCTCTTCATTTCTATTGCTTTTGGACACTTGATATTCTGCTAGGAAGTTTCTTTTCTATCTCATATGAGAGAGGTCATTCTAAATCTGTTCTTCTTCCTCTGATGATTTCACTTGTTTGTTATTCTTGTCCAAGGAATTATATTTCTAACTACAAATAAGGATGATTATGCTTAGTTGGTGGATCTAGTTGAAGCTATTTTTCCTCATTGATTATTTGTCTTTTTTGGTATTGGGTTCTTAAAGTCTTTTTTCTCTATAGAATTTTTTTTATATTTTTAGATCAACAAAAAATTTCAAGCTTTTGTTTTATGGCCTCTGTATTTTGAACTTGTAGACCTTTTCTACCCTGTCAATCTATATACATATTTTATTCAGTTATTTTTTCTTATTTTTGATCCATTTGAGGTCTCTGATCTGAGGGATGAACCTACTCTTGTGTTTTAGATAATAGCATTATTCCAACATCAGTTATTAAAAAATTCATCTCCACTAAGTTGAGTTTTCATCTTTATCACAAGCTAAACATTTTACTTGAATCCCATGGGATGAAATATAAGCACTGTACCATCATAGAGATTAATTGGTCAATAACTTAGTACTTTCATTTGTACACAAACATTTTTAAGCACTTAAGAAAATTGCTGGCCAATAAAAACAAGCTTCCATATAGGGGAATAAGACAGCAGAATTAGTGATTAAGTGAGGGAGAAGATTCAAACTTCCAGGAATACTGAGCTGAGTGTTAGGGGTTCCACTAATTAAAAGTTCCAGGCAGGAGTAAAGGCTGTTTGGAGAGTTAATAATTGTACAACCTTGAGCATATTTGGAGAAACTCTGAGTTGAACCAGAGTAGAACCAGAGACAAAATGGGGGAAGATGTCAGGCTAATTGGTGGTGATGACATCTCTGAATCAGTGGAGTATTAGGGCTTTTGTAGTGTCACAGCCCCCTCAAGTAGTCATTCCTTTAATCAATGAAAGGGAAAGAGTACAAGGTCTAGTACATGGGAAATAATACAGCAGGAAGGCATTTGCCTTGCATGTGGCAACACAAATTTGATGTCTGGCACCCCGTATGGTTCCCCATGCTCTGCCATTGATCCCTGAGCACAGATCCAGAAGTACTCCCTGAACACTGCTAGGTGCGGTCCCCAAAAGAACCCCCTTCCCAAAATTAAAAGGAAAAAGAGCACGGGTCCCATTTAACAGGTCATTACTTAGTTGTATTCTGCAGGTTGGTTGTTGAGTTTTGACACCTGTTGCTTATTCTAGACTACTCCAAGCTCCCGAAGCCGAAGTCTCACATTGCTCCCCCATGGAACACCTAATTCTGCGTCTCCCTGTAGCCAGAGACACCTCATTGCGGGCGCCCCCGGCGTTGTCACAGTCACTCATCACAAGTCGCCTGCAGCTGCCCGAAGAGCCAAGAGTCAGTATTCCGGCCAGCTTAACGAAGTCAGAGAGGTAGGCTTTGCTCTTAGGCTTGTTGCTACTGGGCGCCAGGGTCCTGGGGACTTGAGGGCTGTGGCCATTGATGTGCCATCTTCTCTTCCTTTGTGCCATTTCTGTGACAACCTTCAAATTTTGACCACAACGCTTTCTCAGTCACAAAGCCTTCACAGTTGCTCCTGGATTTCAAAACAAGATTTCCTGGGCCCTCAGTTAAGCAAGTTCTTAGGTGGCCTCTGGGAGAGCTCAAAAAGAAAAGAGAGCAAACCCCCAGAAATATGGAGGCAATTGGGTCAGGGACCAAAGAGAGTGTTGCGTGGAGAAAAGAACATGGCTTGTGGACATGGACGCTTATAGTTTGAGAGCAAGTCTTTGACCCCTTGAACCTGAGCTTCTGGGTCAATAAAATGGAAGAGTCCAGACTTTACCATCCTTTTTAGGGAGATACTGCTGATAATGCCCTAAGAAAAATCTTGGATTGCTGCACTTTTGTGAACAATGGTGGTTTGAATTCGCATACCATAGCAAGCCAGAGAATCTCAGATCATTTACATACATGCCCTCCTTTGCAACCACTGTTGAAATATATTGTATAAAAGTAAATGAAATTGTCTTGGTTTACCCAGCCAACCTGTTAACTAACTTGTCTCAAAATCCCCAGATTATCCTGCTGTTGACTTGGGGTAGACCAGTTGGAAATAACAGTGTCTGTTGTATTAATTATTAAGTATAAAGTCCTGGTGGTGCATGGTAGAAAATGAATGGTGAGGCATTTCTCGGCCCAGCCCAGCACCTGCAGCTTCTTTGGTCTGGTGGGACTGTAGGTATCAGGGTGACAACCAAGTAATGACCCAAAGGCAATCAATTGATGTTCAGGTGCTTTTTATTAAGCCCCTAAGCACCATGTGCATATCTCACATGGCTTCTAAGCTAACCAGTCTCTCTGTACCCAACCTGTGTCTCTTCTCTACCAGCTGCTTCTCTCTGTTCAGTCTTCTCTGCTCCCCCCCTGAGGCTGGTTACCAACCACAGACCCCTCCTATCCAGGTAAGAGAGACAGGAAGTTGGGGAAGGGGTGACAGTGCCCTTCCTCTGTACCTGGCCAGACTCCTAGAATAGGAAGTGACTGCTGGTTTGAGTCAGCATAATTTTCATTTAATTCTGTGCATTTCACAAGCCAGACACTCTTATTGACTGGTTCTCTTAGTCTGATTCTGGCCCATGTCAGAAAATCTGCGATTGAGTTGGATTGGTAGTGCATCAGGTAGGCACTTTCCTTGCATGCTTCTGACCTGGGTTTCATCCTCTGTACCTCTTACAGTTCCCTGAAATCTAATACTTGAACACAGAGCCAGGATTAAGTTCTGGACAAAACCAGGTGTGACCCACCCTTACCTCCCAAAAAGGAATATATCTATATATATTTCTATATCTATATCTGTATCTATATCTATCTATCTATCTATCTATCTATCTATCTATCTATCTATCTATCTATCTATCTATCTATCTATCTATCTGTCTATCTATCTATAAATATATATCTACATCAAAATCCCTTGAATTAGCCTGTGAGTTTGAATTTTGTACTTGGGAGGGTAGGTTATATATTTATAATTTCCATACACCTGTAAGAAATATCATGGAGCTGGATAGAGCAAAGGGATTTGTACTTGGCCAACATGTTTGGATTCTTGGGTTCAGTCCCTTGTATAGTGAGGGAAAAGTTATTACAGAAAAAAATTATATAATGTAGAATAGAATAATGGCACCCATCCCCAACCTCAAGCATTGTTGTTCTCTCATGTTTCTTCTCACCACTTTTTTTTGCTAGAGCATTTAAAGGAAATTTTAAATATTTTATTATTGCCAGTAAATGCTTCAGTATTTATCTGAGAGATAAGGGCTTTAAAAAGTAATCTTAATAACATCTTGTCATTTTTATCTAAACCTCATGGCAGGTATGTTTTGTAAGTAGTTGAAAGACTTTAACCTTTAAAAAGAAAAAGGCAAGTTCAAAGCTCCTGGTGTTTTAAAATTGTAGTTACTATTAAATTACAAAGTTATTTATGATTGGGTTTCAGATATATAATGTTTAAACACTGATCCCTTGACTAATATTCCCTTTACTCCACAATTCTTTGTCATTCACAACCCCTCAATAAGTTGGTTAGGTGCATACTGCCAACCTGGGTTTGATCCTCAGCACCACAAATGGTTTCCATGAGCCCTGCCATGGATCCTTGAGCAGAGTTAGGAGTAAGCCTTGAATACTGTGAGTGTGATCACCCCTAAGAACATTTAAAATAAAATAAAAATTATAATAGAAGACTTGAAAAGTGAAAAAGCAGGGGTTGATGATTGATGTGTTTTGTGAGTAATGGCCTAAATTACAACTGTGTTATATCAGCTTAACATCAAGCTGATCTTTAGAATTGATTCAATACATTGCCCAAATTTTACCTGCCTTCAGTTTTTGAGTTTAAAAATAAAAACAAATACTCTGGGAGTATTCTCTGGTATTAAAGCAAAGAAGCTTTAATTCATCAATGCATAATGATAGTGGGGATGCATATGAGAGATGCGTGAGGTACATTTTCTCTGCAAATATCAGTGTGTAATTACATAAACTTTCATGTAATAGTAAGGGATGACCATTCTTTATGTGATCTTTTATAGATGAAACAATGCTAAATGACATATATGTAAAGTAGATAATGCAAAGGAGATAATATATGTAGAGTGTGCATTGCAAAACAAGTCTGAGGAAGGAAGTCAGAATTACCTTATATCAAACCCACTTTTAGATAACCACTGATAAACCTTTCAACGAGTTTATTTCTAGCAGAAAAAAGTGATGTTACATAAAAAGACACATAAAATTATGTGTATGTTATGATACATAATTATAAGTAATGAGTATTATCAAATAATTACATGCATGCTGCTTTTTATTGATAATATTTTCTCTTCACTTCTATATATGGGAGAAATTGTTGTTTCCCATGGAGTTAGTTTTGTTATGTGAAAAATTCAGTTAAATGTTTCCATAGCTATATATATATTTAACTTTATTTACTTCTGAGAAACAAAATATCTCTAGATGATTGTTTCTATATACTTTTCTTACTGAAAATTAGTTTTAAAAGGCTGGAGTGATAGTAAAGCAGATAAGAGTGTTTACAGATGACTTGGGTTCAATCCCTGGAATGCTACATGATTCCCCAAGCACTGTCATGAGTGCTTGGAGTAATTAGGAGTAATCCTTAAGCATTGCTGGATGTGGCCCCCAAACTAAAATAAATTTAGTTTTAAGTGGAGCTGTTGAGATCCTTGTAGAAACATTGGTATCTGAGAATTGTGAGTGTAGAACTCCTCCAAAGGAAGAGTGGAGAAGGTTTGACTCCCTAAAGTCATGTTCCACTTTTTTCTGATTGGAGAGGGGTCAGTGTTTGCTGACATCTGTCATTGTATGATACAGACAAGTGGAGCTTGTGAACTCTCAGAGGAAATTTCACCCATCTCAGAAAGCTCTGCCATTTTAAAAGTATATTAATTTTAGAGTCTAAGGGCCTCTGTATTTATCTACAAAATAATCAGAAGAAATGGAGTAGCATTTTTAACCCAGGTGCCTAGGGAAGATAAACTTAGGGCCATAGAAGCAGCAGGGAAAACCATCATCTATAAGACAGATGTGCCTGAATATCCGAAGAATACAAGAAAAATTGCCCAGTCAAAGGCAATAAGATAAACATTAAATGGAATGCCTCAGCCTATGTGGAAATAATAGAATAGTTTAAAAGATGAAATGGTGAGCATACAAAGTATAAGGAATTGAGATGCCAAAAGTCAGGATCCAAAGTTCTTTCTGAAAGTGGTTGGGAGAAATGGAAATAGAGAATTTGAGATGCTTTATCACTATGCGGAACCTGGATACTTTCAGCATTTCCCAAAACATAAATGAAGACTGCTTTGTCTATCAACTTCCCAGAAATGATTATAACCCATTGTTATGGGATTGTTAATAAGTGTTGGCACTTATTAAGTGCTGGGTAAATAGTAAGTAAATACAAACAAAGCTGTGCATTGCCACAAATTCAGAAATTCCCTGCCGAAAACTACGAGGACTGGAATATGTACACAGAGTTGGAAGTTTCCAGAAAAAAACTCAGTTGGCAGTTATTACTAAAAACTTGATTTTGCACATAACATTATGGAATGACTAAACAATAATATGTTTAACACAGGGGAGTGCCTATATAGCAGTTCAAACTAGAAGTTGTATTATTGTTACTATTATTGTCTGCATATGTAATATAAAAGTCAAGACATGTACTAATATACATTTTTCCATCTTAAGTTCTGAAATTCAGAGCAGTGGTTCCAAAATTTTAGATTTAACTTAGGAACTGAAATTTAGAATTTGGAGAACAACACAGTATCGCCAATTTTACTTTTATTTATTTTACTTTATTTTTTTGGTTTTGAGGCCACACCTGGTGATGCTCAGGGCTCCTGGCTCTGTGTTCAGAAATCGCTCCTGGTAGGCTTGGGGGACTACTTGGGATGCCAGGAATTGAATCCAGGTCTGTCCTGAGTCAGCCACATGCAAGGCAAACACTCTACAACTGTACTATCTCTCTGGCCCCAATATTACCAATTTTAAATTTAACCCATAGGGACATTTAAATAGCCCAGTGACAATCTTTGCTTACTGCTATTTTTTTTTTTTTTTTGGTTTTTGGGCCACACCCAGTGACACTCAGGGTTTACTCCTGGCTATGCGCTCAGAAGTCGCTCCTGGCTTGGGGGACCATATGGGAAACCAGAGGATCGAACCGCAGTCCGTCCTAGGTTAGCGCAGGCAAGGCAGGCACCTTACCTCCAGTGCCTCCGCCCGGCCCCGCTTACTGCTATTTTTGAAAATTTTCTTCTCGTTGGTTTTTGGGCCACACCTGACTGTGCAGAAAGCTTACTTTTGGTCCCATGTTAAGGGATCACTCTTGGTAGGACTTAGAGACCGTTTGTGATTCTGGGGCTCAAACATGAGTCATCTGCATGCAAGGAAAGTGCTTAAAAGCATTGCTTAATGCCTAACCATCTCGCCTTTCCTCCCCAGCCCCCCCCCCAATCAGAATCCATGGTCATTGATTACATGAGGACATTTAGTCTTATTAAAATCTTGCTACAGGTCATTGTTTGCTTTTTTAATATTTTAACTGGGCTTGGAAAATCCTTTCATCTATACCTGGTGGTCCAGGAATCTGATTAGAATCACTGCTTGCCACTGGGCTCTGGCTTCTGGGGGGACTGCTGCCCACCTGCCCCATTGCTGCCTCCTTTCTTCCTAGTTCATACTCTGTCTCTAGGAGCCTCCTGTTCACCCTGAGAACATGTTATCCTGTCCTCCAACCCCTTCTTTCCCACAGGAGAAAGAAAGGCTGAGCACAGGATCAGCAGGTATCTGCTTCTCAATCTCCTGCCTTCAGCAATCTTGTATTCACTAGCACCCTCTATTGGCAATTACACTGATTGCCTAAGAGAACTTTCTGCAGTCTTTCCCTACTACTTATATGGGGCTATAGAACCCCGAATTGAGATGAATTGTAAATGCATCATGCTAGGTTGCAAAGGCCTAGTGTAGATTTAGGAAAAATGTTTACCTAGTGTTTCAATAATGTGTGAGCAAATAGTTTTGTTTGCTTGTTTTGGGATCACACCCTGCAATTCTTTAGGACTTGGTCTTAGCAGGCTCAAGGGGATGCAATGATTTTTCTCTTCATGGGTTTCTCTCTTCTCTCTCACATGGGTTTCTCTTATCTCTTTTTCTCTCATATGTGCATGGAATTCTCTCTCATGTTTCCTAAATGAACTAGTCAAATAGCTTATTTGATTAAGTAAAACTGTCTTAGTAAAAAAAAAAATCCCATAAAATCCCAAACCAAACGAACGTATTATCTCCTCTCAGGAGGCTGGATTCTGACATGATAGTGTGGGAGGGTTTGTTCCTTTTGAGAGTTTGGAGGGAGGATATGCCTTGAGTATTCCTGGCCCTTCTCCCATCTTCCAGGCATGTTTAGCCTTCTTGGGTAGTATCTTCCTTTGATACTGAGGGTCCTTTCTCCTTGCATGTCTCTGTCTCTGTCTTTTTGTAACTTGACTTAGAACTCATCTATGTTGAGTATAGTCTTATCTTAACCAACTACATCTGCTCTACCCTCTCTCCAAATTAGGTCCTATTCCAAACTTCTGGGGTATGAAAAAAAAAACCCAGAAGCAAAGAATAAGATTAATACCCTAAGACAAAAGAAATGAGGATCAAGAGGACTTATCCATGGTAGGAAGTTTGCCAGAAAGGAGGAATGTGGAGGTGGGAATGTAGTTAGGACAGAGGAGGAACTACTATGACAATGACAATTGGAAATGATCGCTTTGGACAAGAACTGGGTGCTGAAAGGAGGTAAAGTAATATGCATGATACCTTGCAGTAGCAGTATTGCAAACCATGGTGTCTAAAAGGGAAAAAAGGCAGGGGAAGAGAAGACAGAGAAGAATGGTGCCAAACAGGCAGGCTATGGGGTGCGAAAGGGGTATAGAAAGGATGGGAGGGGACACTGGTTGACAGAAATGTACATTGATGAAAGGTTCTGTGTTAGACCTGAAACTCAACCATTTTTAGCTTAGTATCTTACATTTTTAACGTTTTTCATCTGTATCTCTCATTTTTTAAAACTATCTTATGATGGTTCCATAAAAAAAGTGATAGAAGTTCCTTCTGAAGGTTATTCTTCCCTCCATTCATTTCTAGACATCATTATTCTTCCTGATGCTGTATAGTGTCAGAAAATATGCTATGAAGAAATATTTCTGTGCTTTTGTTTTTTGAGACACACCTGGTATTGCTCAGGGCTTACTTCTGGCTCTATGCTCAGGGACCACTCCCCTGGGCTT
>PVKC010041932.1:0-12051 GCA_004027635.1 Crocidura indochinensis
TGGGCCACACCCAGTGACGCTCAGGGGTTACTCCTGGCTATGCGCTCAGAAGTGGCTCCTGGCAGGCACGGGGGACCATATGGGAACCGGGGGATCGAACCGCAGTCCGTCTTAGGTTAGCATAAGGCAAGGCAGGCACCTTACCTCCTGCGCCACCTCC
Source organism: Crocidura indochinensis (assembly GCA_004027635.1). Lineage (NCBI taxonomy): Eukaryota > Metazoa > Chordata > Mammalia > Eulipotyphla > Soricidae > Crocidura > Crocidura indochinensis. The sequence goes on from PVKC010041932.1 coordinate 161, forward strand.
CGGCTCCCGCGGCTTGGTTTATTTCACAGCAAAGAGCTACTTTTTCAGGTTCTATTCCCAAGGTGTACTTTGCAGAAGTCAACAAGCAGTTAAGTAACAGAATCCAAGCTGTCACTTTCTGAAGCAGATGTGCTAGCTGGTCCACCATTAAAACCTCAGAAAAATACGTTTGTTCATTCCAAGCCCCTTTCTCTTCTTGCTCACTTTCTCCTCTTGCCTGTGAGTCTGCTCAATAAAGTTGAAACTGCTCTGACAGAACCCCTGCTGTGGGATCGGAGAGGTGAGGCCTTTGCCTTGCATGCTGCAACTCAGAACAGACAGTGGTTCGAGTCCTGGCATCCCATGTGGTCCCCAGTGCTTGCCATGAGCGGTTTCTGGGTGCAGAGCCAGGAGTGACCTTTGAGTGCCACTGCCAGGTGTAACCCAAAAAGAAAAAAAAGAAAAAAAAAAAAAAGAAAAAAATCCCCTGCTGTGTCTGAATATTTGTTGGCACTGTAGTGAGACTTTTCTCCCCCTCAACACTTGGCAGGACTCTGAAGCCTCTGAAGGTAGTTTGCCAAGCAAGTTTCAGCCCCCTGAGATTAAATGGTGACTGCTGGTCCAAGCCTGTTAGGTACACTACCAGGACCACCAAAAGACCCTACCATACAATACCTACCATACAAATATGCAGTAATTTCCTAAACTTAAGAAAAAAATTATTAACTCACCATGAGATACAGGGTTAAAATGGTATTGATAGTTGATTGTTTTGGTTATACAATGTCCCAACACGAATTCCTTCACCAGTGTTCATTTTCCATCACCAATTTCCCCAATTCCCCTCCTGTATCCCTTTCCCCACCTCCACTCCTAGCTTGCCTCACTGGCAGACACTTTTCTTCTCTCTCTGTCTTCCTCTGTCTGTGTCTCTCTCTCTTTTTTTTATGATTTTTGGCAGTGCTCAGGGGTTACTCCTGGCTCCATGCTCAGAAATTGCTCCTGGCAGGCACGGGGGACCATATGGGGCACCGGGATTCGAACCGATGACCTTTTGCATGAAAGGCAAACGCCTTACCTCCATGCTATCTCCCGGGCCCCTGTGTCTCTCTCTTCTCTCTCTCACTCACTCTCTCTCCTGTCTCTCCCTTTTAGGCACTGTGGTTTACAATACTATTACTGAAGGGGTATCATGCATACACTTTACTTTCTTTCAATTCTTAGTTCTTGTCCAGAGTGATCATTTCCAACTATTATTTTCATATTTTTCTAAATTTTTTTCTTTCTGAAGGGACTCTCATTTCTTAGCTTGTATCCCAAATGAAACTGGGTCCAAACAGTCATTCAGTTCGGGCCAGGGATATCTCTTAGTAGTCAAACATTTGCCTTGTATGCATGTGGCCCTTGGATCAATTCCTGAGTCGGACAAAATAAGCAAACAAAAACCCAAAATCCAACAAATAGGTCTTCTCAGTTCACTAGCTCATCAACACACTTCAAACATGGGATTAGGACTCTTTTCAGTTGATTTGGTTTGGGATTTTGTTTGGAAACAACAAAACCTGGCATACTCTGAAGCCACTTCCAGTCCGGTGACTGATCTTTGGCAGTGCTCAGGGAAATGTGGTGTTGGGCATCAAAGCCAACATGTGCTCTTGCATGTGCTCTAGTCCTTTTGAGCTCTCCAGCTCCTTACAGGCTTCTTTTTGAGGAAGACTTTATTATTCCACACTGATCAACACATAATTCCATTATCTAGTCATCATTTTTGGGACAGCCTCTTGTCAATTAGCTATTATAGTCTACTAGTCTATATCATTTTTTATTTCTAATTTCGGGAGACTTGCATCAATGCTGAAAACACTCTATGGTCAACAGAGATTTATAAAATGTTTAGACTGTGTCATTCTAATTGCTGGCATCTTAGCACTCATAGATGTTAGATTCAAGTAGAGAGAGAAAACAATGGGAAAATTAGAATAGGGCAGGTAGTAAATGCTGTAGTTAGATGCCAAATAAGAGAAGTTCAGGGAAGGAGGAGGGTTTGCTGTTGTCAATAAAGCAGTGGGAAAGGCCTTTTGAGAAGGTGGCATTGTAGCAGCTATTTAAAGACAGAAAGAAGCCTGCTGTGGCAGGTAGAGGATTTCAGGCCCTAGTTGTGGGCCTTCTTAGAATACTTAAAACGCAGAAAGGACACCAGAGTGGCTGGCACCATGAGGGGGAGAATAGCAGAAAATGAAGTGGTCCAGCATAGATCCTGAGAGGGTGCCCAGCATGATTCCTGTGAGAAATGCCAACATTAAAATGCCTGACATGCTGAAAAAGTCCCAGCTTAAGCCATCAATTAGATTCGTCTAAAGTATTCTATGCATGCTGCTGCTACTCCCTTCCCAAAGCTGACTGGCTAAAGGTGTGTAAAGTAAGGCAGATACTGAGGCTGGAGTGCTAGTACAGCTGGCAGGGTGCTGTCCTATACACAGCTGATCCCAATTTGATCTTCAGCACTGCATATGGTACCTTCAGGACATGCCAGGAGTGATTCCTGAACATAGAGCCAGGAGTAAGCCCTGAGCACTTCTGGATGTGAACCCCCAAACCAAACCACCACCACCACAAAAACACATGCATGAGAAACAGCATAACAAGCAGCATAAGGAAGAACAATGAGAGACTCCCAGCGCGGCTGTTTCAACAGACCCCCTTCTCAGGGAGATCTCTGCAATGTCAATCTGATCAGCATCTTCTTTAAAGAAATCTTTGCTTGGGCCCGGAGAGATAGTACAGCGGCGTTTGCCTTGCAAGCAGCTGATCCAGGACCAAAGGTGGGTGGTTCAAATCCCGGTGTCCCATATGGTCCCCCATGCCTGCCAGGAGCTATTTCTGAGCAGACAGCCAGGAGTAACCCCTGAGCACGACCGGGTGTGGCCCAAAACAAAACAAAACAAAACAAAAAAAATCTTTGCTTGAAAATAAAGAAAACACACACACACACACACACACACACACACACACACACAAATCTTTGCTTTTACCTAAACATTTTGCTATTGGTAAATTTTTTCTTTTCTTTTTCTCCCTAATTTCAATTTTCTTTTTTCTTTCTTTCTTTTTTAACTTTTATTTGAAGACAAAGATGCAAAGAAAGGACAAGGTAAAGTTACAGTGGGAAGACAATCACCCATATACAGACTTCTAAAAATTTCCCCTTCTGATACTTTGATTTTGAATTTTCAACAAAAAAAATTTAAGAAAAATAAAACAAAACACATGCACATTTACTTTGTCCCTCAAGTTCCCAGATTGTAGTACACTACAACATTTCTTAGCAGTACCCAAAACAATCTGAAACCACAAAATCTATGTAACTCCTTTGACATTAAAGACTACAGCATATTGATACAGTTGATTATAATACATCATTTCATCAAGGATGAGTCAAAGGAGTACAGCAAAGGTGGTGTTAGTGTGACAATTGTTTGCATAGGTCCAGCAAAATATAGGGGACATAGGAAGGAAAAGCCTTGGCCTACATAAGGAGACCTTACCCCTGAAGCTTTCCGGCACAAGACCAATTCTAGGCTCCAGGCATACCAGGTTGTCCAACACAAGTCATGGTCTGTAGTGCCAATACACTTTTATTCTTCACACAGTCACTGTTGTTGGTGTCAGGTTTCTGCAGTCAAGGATCCTGGAATATGTCCATATCCCACAGCAAAGTCAGGATGATGCAGAGCACCTCCTAATTTCACTCATAATTAGAGGGTGGATGCAGAGTGCTCAGTCCTGAAAACAGGTCGTTGTTGTTGTTGTTGTTAAGTCCTCTGGGTGTTAAAAGGAAGTCTCTGTTGAATGAGTCTCTGCCAGAACAGTGGTAGGGTCTTCCCTGGTAGAGGTTTGCTTTCACATGGTGCAGTACCTAACCATGGTTGTTTTGTAGATGGCATCCTTGGTTCAGGGGTAAATGGACAATGCCCGTTATTCTGAGGTCTGAGCCAGGTCTTTATGACAATGTTCAGAGTGTAAGATCTCACTGCATTATAAGATTTGTGTGTTCCATCTCCATTAGATAAGAAAGTGTTTGTATATAATTTCCATTTTAATGGGCCTATGCAAAGGAAGAAATATGCCACATGGCGGGGTAGGTGTCTATGGGGATGCTAGAACAAGTCCAACAATCCCATTGCTTTGGTTCTAACATAAACTTTAAATAGAGGGACACTTCTACAGACTTCCTTATTTAACAAATAACAAACAGGACAGAGAAAACAAATATATAGAGGGAAAGTTTGAAATGGGTGGGGTGTTAAATTCAGTGAAAGATTTCTGGTCTATAATTGATCTGTACGGTATTGAAGGCAAAATGAGTAAATGGGAGGAAATAATATTTGGGACTGAAGCAGTAAAAGATTAGAAATGAGCTTTGTAGGCAGTATCAAGGTCACAATACAAGATGGATATTATGCATATATAAACTATATGCATATAATACTATCAATATATATTGTACGTGTGAGGGCAATAGCCCCCGTGCGGTTTTTGAAATGGAGACCAAGGAGAAAAAATTTCCAGTGACTGTCCCAACATAAACCAGTGCTGCAACGGTCCGCCCTCCTCCCAAAGCACATTCCCATTAGTGCAGGGAGAGGTAGGGGGAAAGCCTGATGACCCCTATAGAGTCCACCTGGACCGGTGCCCAGGGAAAGCCTGGAGTCCAGGAGAGAAAGAGGGGGATGGTTGGGGACCTGCCAAGCCTCCCAGCACTCCCCAGGCTAGGGAGAAGGCCTCCGGCATGGGGCCTCCACAAATCCCATACCTGGCAAGAGTTGGCATCCAGAATCAAAGAGGAAACCGGAAGCCAGTACGGAGGGAGGGGGGAAGCCTGAGGACCCCTAAGAGTCCACCTGAACCTACTTCTGGCCATCTGAGCCGGCAGCTTTGGGTAAATTTTTCATCAACCCATTAGCTTCAAGTCAGAGCTCCAAATCAGAGCTGTCCTTCAGAAATTAGATTGTCGGGCAAGTTATCATGGGGACTTCGTAGGCCTGGAGTGATAGCAGGAGTGTTTGGGTAACACAGTGCTGGGGATCAAACTGGGATTGGCTGAATGTAAGACAAATGTCAATTCCTTTGCACTCTCTCTCTCTGGCCCTGGACAGGACTTTTTGTTACTTTATATAAGACAAAAACTGTTAAGTACTAAAGGGAAATGACACAATCTGACATATTTTCACAAAATCATAAGGGCTATGTTGAAATAGAATATGTGGGCATGGCCACAAATATCAGGCAATTAGGGCAGAAAAGGGAGCACTATGACAATGATAGTTGGAAATTATCACTCTGGACAAGAACTGGGTGCTGAAAGGAGGGAAAATGATGTGCATGATTTCTTCTCAGTAAAAATATTGCAAACCACAACCACAATGCCTAAGAAAAAAAAAGGAAGAGAGTATGTGTGTATGTGTGTTTGTGTGTGTGTGTGAGAGAGAAAGAGACAGAGAGAGAGAGAGAGAGAGAGAGAGAGAGAGAGAGAGAGAGAGGAAAAATGTCTACCAAGAGGCAGGTAGAGGAAAGGGTGGAAGGGGAACTGGGGACATTGATGGTGGAAAATGTGTACTAGTGGTGGGTGTTAGACATTGTGACTGAAAATCATGAATGATTTTATAAATGTATTTCAGTGTTTCAGTTAAATAATTTATTTATTAAAAAAGAAAAGAGGGGCTGAAGAGATAGCATGAAGATAAGGTATTTGCCTTGCATGCAGGACAGTGGTTCGAAACCCAGCATCCCATATGGTCCCTCAAGCCTGCCAGAAGTAATCCCTGAGGACTGTCAGGTGTTACCCACCGCCCCCCCCCAAAAAAAATACGTGGGCAAGGATTATAGGAGAAACCAGTTAAAAGGCTACAAGCAAACCAAGCTAGGGTGATGGTTGACAATCAGTAATTTAGAGGTCAGAAGAGCTCAGGGGCAAAAGCTTTGCCATGTGCAAGACCCCAGATTTGTTCCCTGGCACCACATACATCTCAAACAAGGTCAGCTGTAGCCCCAGAAGCTTCTGAGCTTCCTGGAGGCCACCAGCTGCTCTGGATCCACATACACCTGAGCACGTAACAGTCTGGCCTGTTTGGCTGAGCATTGCTGTTACTGGCTTCTGGTCCCCTGTGCACTGCTGGAGGGTCCTTCAATGCAAACTCTGTGTTGTGTGTGTGTGTGTGTGTGTGAATATATATGTATATGTATGTATATGTATAAGCATTTAATGTTCACACCACACCAGTGTGACCTTCCCTTCACTAGTGTCTCGTTTCACACTCCTCTTGCTAACCTGCCCCCTTGAAGGTACAAAAATGCTTACTTTCATATTGTTTGTACAACCCAAATGGAATTATCAAAACTTAGATCAACATGAATCAATTTGGAAATATTGTCCTATTCCTCTGTAGTGTTACTAAAGTTAGTGTCAGGATTTACTAACTATGGTTGTTGCTAGTTGAGTCTCTGTGTTAGTTTAAGCTCATTGAGGTTGGTAGATTTATTTTATTTGCTTATTTAATAAATTTTTGGGGGGAGGGTTTGGGCCACACCGGCGGTACTCAGGGGTTACTCCTGGCTCTCTGCTCAGAAATAGCTCCTAGCAGGCAGGCACGGGGGACCATATGGGACACCAGGATTCGAACCAATCACCTCTGGTTTTTAATTGAGTCACTGTGAAATACAGAACTGTTCATTATTACATTTCAATCATACAATGTCCAACAACCTTCACCAGTGCACATTTCCTGCCACCAATGTCCCCAGTTTGAATCCTGTATTCCCCTTTCCTTCCTGCCTGCCTCTTGGCAGAAATTTGTCTTCTTTTTTCCCCCTCTTAAATGCACGAGGAGTATCATGCATATCACTTTATCTCCTTTCAATACCCAGTTCTCATCCAGAATGATCATTTCCAACTATTATTGTCATAGTGATCCTTTCTCTGTCCTAACTGTACTGCCCCACTCTTTGTTGCAAGAGCTTGATAGACTTATATATTAACTTTCCCATCAGATTACCTGCAATACTGAGCTAACACTACTATAAAATATTGAGGTGTGTGTGGCTGCTTGTGGTCATGTGATCCAGGATTACAGATCTGGGATGATAAGGTTACGCTACAGAGCTAGGTCATTTCTGTTGAGGGTGTAGGATGTGGTGCTGGGCTGCCATGGGTCATGAAGAAAGGGGAATCTGTTCCAACCTATGCCTTTCTGAAAATTCCAGAGGTATCGGCCAGAACAGGGATACCCGGAAAGTGTTGGGGGCCTTTTTCTTTTGAGCTTGGTGGAGGAACTGGGCCATTTTTCTCACCAGTGAATTTTTTCAAAGTGTTGTATTGTTCATAAAATGATAAATGGAAAGGACCAAGTACTTATTCAATGTGCAAGTGAGATGAAACTATTTACTAAGGAGAGAAAAGGAGGGACAGAATTATTCTGAAGAAATTGAGATAACCAAGTTGGAGGCATTTGCCCCTCTGTCAGATCTCATTGATATTCACATTACATAGGCTGTGGTTGGTTGTGTCTTTTTCTTTCTGGGATATAAATATATCCCAGAAATATATATATGCATATATATATATATATATCCATAATATATATACCCTGCCCCCTTCTGGAACTAGACAGTCTTAATTCTCTTTATACTCTTCTAACTTCAACTTGATCTTCGACAGGAGTAATTTACAGTTGATGTCCTTACATTGGACTTAGTAACATTACAATAGGTTTTCTTTCCTTAACTTGTGAGCTCCTCTAGATTTTTAAAATAGATTTGAAAACTAACACACAGCTTGCAGGAACTTGCTTTTGTTGTTGTATATCACACGATAAACCTTGTATAATATAGAACATATAATCTTGTGTAATATGTGGTAAGTTTTCCTTTTCTCTCAACTCGGGCCTTCCAATTCCATCTTCATCTCAAAAGCCTCCAAATTAATGACATCATACTAATTTAGCTTTTTGTTGGAGCACCATGTAAAGTAATACAAACTCTCGAAATCACATAATTAACAAATATGGTAGGGATTTCTGTTAACTCAAGAACACTTGACTTGTTCCCTATGTTGACTGCACATTTGAATAAGATAAAGTCAAGTTCAAATTAGTTGAAGATACAAAATTTACCTATCCAAAATAACACTAGTTATTAGCCTTAATCAGTGGGTACGAACTTTTTTCTTCCAACACCATTTGGTTAACATTAATTCAAGAGCCATAAATGACTGGCTGAGGGCAGCCAACAAGAAGCATACATGTGTGCCTGTCCCATCACATCCCAGAGCCAGACCACAATTCCATGGGCCTTACAGGGCCCACAGACTAAACTAATCCCTGTTCTTGCCTTAAGTCATGGCCCAGGAGTTAGGTTCGTTGTAATACATTTCTCAGAACTAGCTAGAATTTCTCCCTGTGGTCTCTAACAAAAAGTAGGCATATTATGGAGTATACCATAAAGTACCTTTCCAATATTAGAGATTAGGATAATCTCGTCAGTAGTACCCGAAAGACCTAAAATCAAAGAAATGTTCTGTACCTGTACTGTCTGACATTATTAACCCTAGCTACATTTGCCTAATGCAACTGGTGAGCTTTTAATTTCGAGTGTAAATAGCTTCAAGTTCGTGGGGCAGAGCACAGTACTATTGTTACGTTCTCTGAGACCATTTTCAGTGAACACAAAACATTGGCTATTGACATAATACTTTTCACGTCATAAGAAAATTGATTTATGTAAATGTATTTTACTATCTGCAAAGGGTAAGGGAAATATACATCTAGATGTATATGTGTTCATGTGCACATCTGCTCACAGGAAACTGTGTGCTTCATCCCATGTCAGTAACATTAGCTGCCACTGTAAAAAAGGAAATGGGAATCTAGGAATCAGTTTAGAGAATCTTATCTATAAATCAGTTTGAATTGCTTAATTTTGGGACATACAAATCTCATCATAACAAATATAATTATTTAAAAACTTTCAGATTAATAGTAATATTGCACATTTCTTTACTATATCAAAACAATGACTGAATATTGAAGGAAATATCTTCTAGCTATGTCTATAAAAGTAGCCTGCAATACTTAAAACAAATCTCAGAAGTAACAGAATTCCTTGATGTCTGTAAATGTAACATAACATCCCATTCTAACCCATATTCCTCTCAGCCTAAGTAGTCCAAATTCGATTCAACTGGTTCTACTTAATGTTAATTCATTTGCTCTTGGTATAATAAAATAAATACTTCATTTCCACTATCTAGACCAGGTTAATGATCCCAGACTTATCAGCTCAGTAGAGCATCAAAAGGCCCAAGTTCAATTCCTGTCCCTTCCCAGTTGTGGCCTCAGAAACATTACACTTATACACATACATTATGTTTCCTTAAGTCCCAAAATGACAGACCCTATTTCATTAGTTCCTAAATGAGTTAATAAGTGTAAAATGGTACCTGACACAGAGTTCAAACTACCCTACTTGTGATTATATACATATAGGGATATTTTTGTTTGTTTTGGGTTACACCCGGAGGTGCTCAAGGATCATTTCAGGCTCTGCAATCAATCACTCTGCTTAGTGCCCAGGGGACCATATGAAATGCTGGGGATTGAACCCTGGTTGACCATGTACAAGGCAAGAGCCTTACCTACTGTAACTCTGGCCCAGGGATGTTTTTATTTTTACACCTATTTAAAACCTATGTAAGCCCTTAAAAAATAGAAACAATTTACATTTTGCTATAAATATTCTAAACTCTAGTTTTCTATTTTCCAATACATTTTGATCTAAGGGCAAGAACTAAGCCCTCTCAAAAAAAAAAAAAATTATACTGATGGGGCCAGAGAGGTGGCACTAGAGGTAAGGTGTCTGCCTTGCAAGCGTTAGCCAAGGAAGGACTGCGATTCGATCCCAGGCGTCCCATATGGTCCCCCCAAGCCCGGGGCAATATCTGAGTGCTTAGCCAGGAGTAACCCCTGAGCATCAAACGGGTGTGTTTCCCCCTCCCCCCCCAAAAAAAACAAAAAAAAATTATACTGAATAATTATTTTGGTTAAGTTTCATGTGTAAAAGAAAGTAACAGACTTCCCACAGGCTTAATAGAGAATTCAACTGAAATCCCAGTGTAGAATAGCTGAAAGTTGTCGCAGTTTGGCATCATGCTGCGTATTTGCTTTTCTAACTATAAAATATAAAATATACTGCAAGAGAAGTAAACTATTTCAATTTACTTTTCTCAAAATGTACCGATAATACAAATAACTAAGAAATCCAACATTTTAGATTTACACTTGATAAAATGCTACCCTACATTTTTTTTTTTTTTTGGGTCACACCCGGCAGTGCTCAGGGGTTACTCCTGGCTCCATGCTCAGAAATTGCTCCTGGCAGGCACGGGGGACCATATGGGGCACCAGGATTCAAACCGATGACCTTTTGCATGAAAGGCAAATGCCTTACCTCCATGCTATCTCCCGGGCCCCTACATTTTTAATTAACAGTTAACTTTTAGGCTGAGTATAATTAAGAGTTGTTAGATATCAAGAACCTTACAAAGAAGCATACTCAGTAATAAACTGTTAAAAAAAATACCACGGGTGACATATTTAAAGTAAAATCCATCAACTCAGACAGTTTGGCTCTTAAGACATTAAATAAGGAAACATTTACATTTAACAAGCTTTTATTTATCAGGGAAAAATACCCCTAACTAATAAGTAAATTGTTCTTATTTACATGACATTATTAAGAGGAAGGAAAGCATCATGAGGGATCATGAAGTCAGACAAATGAACTACAATGTACTAGGAACAAAAATTTCCTTTTCCCACTAAACCAAGTCTAGACATGCTAGTGAACTTAAATGCAAATATAAAGGTTGCCAGACCAATCTTCTATATAAGTGCCTTCCAAAGTTCCATTTCAGAGTCAGGAATGAGGGATTTAGGGGAGAGAATCTTTGAATCAACATTTTGCCTTCAATTCTTTGCTTCACTGACTTCTGACAGTTTGGCAAATTGGGGGTCATCACATTTAAAAGAAATGCCAAAGCTTGACAAATGCAATCTAAGAAAGACAGTATAAATTCTAAATGCCTATGCAATTTGCTCTAGTTTCCAGCTTTCTACCTCAAAAAAAGTTATCCTATTTCAAATGTAAACCATTTTCTTTTGATAGGTGTAATTTCAGCAAAAGAGCATAATCCAAATTTTGGAATAATGGAGGTTACATTAAAATGACATACCCCAAATTCAAATTGTATGCCATTGTTTTTCTGGGTTATGAAGGTTGTATGGGTATGAGCACGTTTGCATGTGTATGTGTGGGGGATATGAGGAAGAAGGTTTGGGGGAGAACTATTTCTGAAAACATTTGAAAATTTTCCAAACAGATTTAATCTGAGTTTCTTCAGTCTATGTTCAGGAATCAACCTTTGAGTTGGATACCCTGACACAGTTCAATAGAAACAAGTTCATCTCCCACTGCTGTGGTTCTGGAAAACTGCCATGAACTGAGTGGGGTTCATTCTCAGAAATAAGTCTCCTTCCTATTTTAAAAAGTGGGAAGCCTTGGCCGCCCTCTTATCTGTCCATTACTTTGTTTTTTTGGGACTACACCCAGTGGTCAGTCGGTGGTAACTCAAGAATTACTGTGCTAGGGAACCATAAGGGATGCTGGAGAGTCAACTTAGGTTAGCCTCCAGCAAGGGAAACACATTACCCTCTGTACTAGCACTCTGGGAGCCCCCACCCGTTACTTTTTAGAAACTATTTTCATTCAAAATACTTAAATATGCAAAAATTCGGCATCAGGGCAAGATAAAGACAATAACTGAGGAAGGAGTAAGTGACAAGAAACTTGAAGAATTCATT
>PVKC010041933.1:0-12057 GCA_004027635.1 Crocidura indochinensis
ATTGCCTTCTTGACTTCAGTCTCTTCCCTATCATTATTGGTGTATAAACAGGCCATTGATTTCTGTGTGTTAATTTTGTAGCCTGCCACCTTGCTATATGAGTCTATTGTTTCTAGAAGCTTTTTGGTAGAGTCTTTAGGGTTTTCTAAGAGAGTATCATGTCGTCTGCAAACAGGGAGAGTTTGATTTCTTCCTTTCCTATCTGGATTCCCTTGATATCCTTTTCTTGCCTGATAGTTATAGCAAGAACTTCCAGTACTATGTTGAAGAGGAGTGGTGAGAGCGGAAAGCCTTGTCGTGTACCAGAATTTAGAGGAAAGGCTTTTAGGTTTTCTCCTTTGAGGATAATATTTGCCATTGGCTTGTGGTATGTGGCTTCAACTAGATTGAGAAAGGTTCCTTCCATTCCCATCTTGCTGAGAGTTTTGATCAAGAATGGGTGTTGGACCTTATCAAATGCTTTACCTGCGTCTATTGATATGATCATGTGTTTTTATTTTTCTTTTGTTGATGTTGTGTATGATGTTGATAGATTTACAGATGTTAAACCATTCTTGCATTCCTGTGATGAAACCTGGCTGTAGTGTATGATCTTTTGATGATGCATTAGATCCTATTTGCCAGGATTTTGTTGAAGATCTTTGCATCAGCATTCATCAGGGATATTGGTCTGTAATTTTCTTTTTTGGCAGCATCTCTGTCCATTTTTGGCATCAAGGTGACGTTGGTTTCATAAAAGCTATTTGAGAGTGTTCACGTTTTTCAATTTCATGGAAGAGCCTGGCTAGAATTGGTAGTAGCTCCTCTTGAAAGATTTGAAGAAATTCATTAGGAAATCCATCTGTGACTGGGGTTTTCTTTTTGAGCAGATGTTTGATTACACTTTCAATTTCCTCAGTGGTGATGGGGGTGTTTAGATATTCTACATCCTCTTTACTTCAATGTGGAAATTATAAGTGTCCAAGAATTTTTCCATTTCTTCTACGTTCTCATGTTTAGTAACATAAAGTTTCTCAAAGTAGACTCTGATTACCCTTTGAATCTCTGCAGTATCTGTCGTGATCTCCCCTTTTAATATTTAATACAGGTTATCAGATTTTTTCTCTTTCTTTCTTTCTTTGTGAGTTTTGCCAGTGGCCTATCAATCTTGTTTATTTTTTTCAAAGAAATAACTTCTGCTTTCGTTGATCTTACGAATGGTTTTTCGGTTTTCCACTTCATTGGGTTCTGCTTTCAGCTTTGTTATTTCATTCTGTCTGCCAATTTTTGTTTCCTTTTGTTGGTCATTTTCTATTTTTTGAGCAGCGTCATTAAGTTATTCAGGTATACCCCTTTTTCCTTCCTGATGTGTGATTGAAGAGCTATATATTTCCCTTTCAGGACCGCTTTTGCTGTGTCCTATAGATTCTGGCAGTTTGTGTCTTCATTATCATTTGTTTCCAGGGAAGTTTTGATTTCCTTTTTGATTTCATCTCTGACTCACTGGTTGTTTAGTAGCAGGATGTTTAATTTCCAATTGTTAAAGTTTTTCTTTTGTGTGACTTTGTAGTTCACATATAATTTCAAGCCTTGTGGTCAGCAAAGGTAGGCTGCAAGATTTCTATCCTCTTAATTTTATGGAGGTATGCTTTATGTGTCAGCATGAGGTCTATCCTGGAGAATGACCAATGTACATTGGAGAAGAATGTGTATCCAGGTTTTTTGGGATGGAGTGTGCCATATATATCTACTAGTCCTCTTTCTTCCATTACTCTTTTCAGGGCTAGTATGCTTTTGTTGGTTTCAGTCTGGTTGACCTATTAAGTGTTGATAAGACCGTGTTGAGGTCTCCCACAATTATTGTGTTATTATAGATTTCTTATTTCAGATTCATCAGTAATTGTATTAGATAAAGTGTTGGTCTCTCATTGGGTGTATATATCTTTAATAGTCTGATTTCTTCCTGTTGCACATATCCCTTGATTAGAACATAGTGTTCATCTTTGTCCCTTACCACTTTTCTGTGCATAAAGTTGGTGTTATCAGATATTAATATGGTCACACAGCTTTTTTGAGGGTGTGCTTGCTTGGATGATTTTCCTCCAGTCGTTGATTTTGAGTCTATGTTTGTTCTGACTATTCAGATGTGTTTCTTGTAGGCAGCAGAAGGTTGGATTCATATTTTTTCTTTGTTTATATATTTTATTTTAACACCTTGATTACATACATAAATGTGATTGGATTTCAGTCACGTAAAGAACACAACCCATCACCAGTGCAATGTTCCCATCACCATTGTCCCAAATCTCGCTCCTCCCCACCCACCCCCCGCCTGTACGCTAGACAGGCTCTCCAGTTTCCTCATACATTCTCATTATTAGGACAGTTCAAAATATAGTTATTTCTCTAACTAAACTCATCACTCTTTGTGTGAGCTTCGTGAGGTGTGCTGGAACTTCCAGCCCTTTTCTCTTTTGTATCTGAAAGTTATTATTATTGCCAGAATGTCTTTCATTTTTCTTAAAATTAATAGATGAGTGATAGTATTCTGCATTTTTCTTTCTCTCTCTGACTTATTTCTCTCAGCATGATAGATTCCACGTACATCCATGTATAGGAAAATTTCATGACTTCATCTCTCCTGACAGCTGCATAATATTCCATTGTGTATATGTACCACAGTTTCTTTAGCCATTTGTCTGTTGAAGGGCTTCTAGATTGTTTCCAGAGTCTTGCTATGGTAAATAGTGCTGCAATGAATATAGGTGTAAGGAAGGGTTTTTTGTACTGTATTTTTGTGTTCCTAGGGTATATTCCTAGGAGTGGTATAGCTGGATCATATGCGAGCTCAATTTCCAGTTTCTGGAGGAATCTCCATATCGCTTTCCATAAAGGTTGAACTACATGGCATTCCCACCAGCAGTGCATAAGAGTTCCTTTCACTCCACATCCCAGCCAACACTGTTTGTTCTCGTTCTTTGTGATGTGTGCCATTCTCTGTGGTTGAGGGGGTACCTCATAGTTGTTTTGATTTGCATCTCCTTGATGATTAGTGATGTGAAGCATTTTATCATGTGTCTTTTGGCTATTTGTATTTCTTCTTTGTCAAAGTGTCTGTCCATTTCTTCTCCCCATTTTTTTGATGGGATTAGATGTTTTTTTTCTTGTAAAGTTCTGTCAGCGCCTTGTATATTTTGGAAATTAGCCCCTTATCTGATGTGTATTGGGTGAATAGTTTCTTCACTCAGTGGGAGGCTCTTGTATCCTGGGCGCTATTTCCTTTGAGGTGCAGAAGCTTCTCAGCTTAATATATTCACATCTGTTAATCTCTGCTTTCACCTGCTTGGAGAGTGCATTTTCTTCCTTGAATATGCTTGTAGTCTCAATGTCCTGGAGTGTTTTGCCTACGTGTTGTCCTATGTATTTTATGGTTTCAATTCTGATATCAAGGTCTTTCATCCATTTGGATTCATCTTCGTACATGATGTTAGCTGGGAGTCTAAGCTCAAATTTTTGCAAGTGGCTAGCCAGTTGTTGCAACACCACTTGTTGAAGAGGCTTTCTTTGTTCCATTTAGGATTTCTTGCCCCTTTATCAAAAATTAGGTGACTATGTATGGGGAACACTTTCTGAGAAATCAAGCCTATTCGACTGATCTGAGGGCCTGTCCTTATTCCAGTACCATGCTGTTTTGATAACTATTGCTTTGTAGTAAAGTTTGAAATTGGGGAAAGTAATTTCTCCCATGTTCTTTTTCCCAAAGATTGTTTTCGCTATTCTAGGGTGTTTATTGTTCCAAATGAATTCCAAAAGTGCCTGATCCACTACTTTGAAGAATGTCGTGGGGATCTGGAGAGGGATCGCATTAAATGGGTATAATGCTTTGGGTAGTATTGCAATTTTGATTATGTTAATCCTGTCAATCCATGAGCAGGGTGTGTGTTTTCATTTCCAAGTATCCTCTCTTATTTCCTGGAGCAGAGTTTTATAGTTTTCTTTGTATAGTTTCTTCACATTTTTAGTCAAGTTGATTCCAAGATATTTAAGTTTGTGTGGCACTATTGTGAATGAGGTTGGTTTCTTAATTTCCATTTCTTCCTTATTACTATTGATTTATAGAAAGGCCATTGATTTTTGTGTGTTAATTTTGTAGCCTGACACCTTGCTATATGAGTCTATTTTTTCTAGGAGCTTTTTGGTAGAGTCTTTAGGGTTTTCTAAGTAGAGTATCATGTCATCTGCAAAAAGTGAGAGCTTGACTTTTTCCTTTTCTATTTGGATTCCCTTGATATCTTTTTCTTGCCTAATCGCTATAGCGAGTAATTCAAGGGCTATGTTGAATAGGAGTGGTGAGAGAGGACAGCCTTGTCTTGTGCCATAATTTAGAGTGAAGGCTTTTAGTTTTTCTGCATTTAGGATTATATTTGCCACTGGCTTGTGGTAGATGGCCTTAACTATATTGAGAAAGGTTCCTTCCATTCCCATCTTGCTGAGAGTTTTGATCAAGAATGGGTGTTGAACCTTATCAAATGCTTTCTCTGCAACTATTGATATGATCATGTGATTTTTGTATTTCTTGTTGTTGATGTTGTGTATTATGTTGATAGATTTATGGATGTTAAACCATCCTTGCATTCCTAGGATGAAACCTACTTGATCATAGTGGATGATCTTTTTTTTGTTTGTTTGTTTTTGGGCCACACCCAGTGACACTCAGGGATTACTCCTAGCTATGCACTCAGAAGTAGCTCCTGGCAGGCATGAGGGACCATATGGGGAACCGGGGGATCCAACCGTGGTCCATCCTAGGCTAGCGCAGGCAAGGCAGCAGGCACCTTACCTCCTGCGCCACCTCCCGGCTACCGGATGATCTTCTTAATGAGGCATTTATTCTATTTGCCAGAATTTTGTTGAGGATCTTTCCATCTGCATTCATCAGCGATATTGGTCTGTAGTTTTCTTTTTTGTTGCATCTCTCTCTTGTTTGGGTATCAAGGTGATGTTGGCTTCATAAAAGGTATTTGGAAGTGTTTCCGTTTTTTCGATTTCAGGAAAGAAACTTGCCATTATTGGTAGTAGTTTCTCCTGCAAAGTTTGAAAGAATTCATTAGTGAATCCACCTGGGCCTGGGCTTTTGTTTTTGGACAGACATTTGGTTACAGTTTTAATTTCATCAGTAGTGATGGGGGTAATTAGATATGCTACATCCTCTTCCTTCAACCGTGGAAGATTATAAGAGTCCAAGAATTTATCCATTTCTTCCAGGTTCTCATTTTTAGTGGCGTAGAGCTTCTCAAAGTAGTTTCTGAATACACTTTGAATCTCTGCCATATCCATAGTGATCTCTCCTTTCACAATACTGTTATGAGTTATCAATTTTCTCTCTCTCTCTTTCTTTGTTAGTTTTTCCAGTGGTGTATCAATCTTGTTTATTTTTTCAAAGAACCAACTTCTGCTTTCGTTGATCTTTTGGATTGTTTTTTGGGTTTCCACTTCATTGATTTCTGCTCTCAGCTTTGTTATTTCCTTCTGCCTCCCTATTTTTTGGTTTTTATTGTGTATGTTCTTGTTCTATGAGCTGCGTCATTAAACTTCTCAGGTAAGCCCCTTCTTCCTTCCTGATGTGTTCTTGCAAAGCTATAAATTTTCCTCAGTACTTCTTTTGCTGTGTCTCATCAGTTCTGATAGTTTGTGTCTTCATTATCATCTGTTTCCAGGAAACTTTTGATTTCCTTTTTGATTTCATCTTGGACTAACTGGTTATTCAGTATGAGGCTGTTTAACTTCCAGGTGTTAGAGTTTTTCATCTGTGTTCCTTTGGAATTCACAAATAATTTCAGAGCTTTGTGGTCAGCAAAGGTAGCCTGAAAAAATTCTATCCTCTTGATATTATGAAGATATGTTTTATGTGCCAGCATGTAGTCTATCCTGGAGAATGTCCCATGTACATTGGAGAAGAATGTGTATCCAGGTTTCTGGGAATGGAGTGTCCTATATATTTATATCCACTAGGCCTCTTTCTTCCATTTCTCTCCTCAGGTCCAGTATATTCTTGTTGGGTTTCAGTCTGGATGACCTCTCCATTGTTGACAAAGCTGTGTTGAGGTCCCCCACAATTATTGTGTTATTATTGATGTTATTTTTCAGCTTTGTCAACAATTGTATTAAATATTTTGCTGGACCCTCATTCGGTGCATATATGTTTAGAAGAGTGATTTTTTTCCTGCTCTACATACACCTTGATTAATATAAAATGTCCATCTTTGTCCCTTACAACCTTACTGAGTATAAAGTTTGCATTATCTGATATTAGTATGGCTACTCCAGCTTTTTATGGGTGTTGTTTTCTTGGATAATTTTCCTCCAGGCTTTTATTTTGAGTCTATGTTTGTTCTGACTATTCAGATGCGTTTCTTGTAGACAGCAAAAAGTTTGATTGAGTTTTTGGATCCATTTAGCCACTCTGTGTCTCTGAACTGGTGCATTTAGTCCATTGACATTGAGAGAAAGAATTGTCCTGGGATTTGATGCCATCTTTATATCGAAATTTGGTGTGTCTTTTGGTTAGTCTTGTCTTAAATTATGTCTTTCAGTTTTTCTTTTAAGAGTGGGTTTGAAAGAACACTGAGGACTGAGGGGACTCTTTTCCTGTGCTTCTGTCTGTCCTGAATTCTTGAGCTCTCCCTTGAGAACAGAGCCCTGGGAAGCAAACCCAGAAATCATTGCATTCTGAAGCTGCCAGCGAGACAATGAGTGAAGATCTAGCTGGCTATAGAGCTTCCCAATTGGAGAGCTATTTGCTACTCCTGTGGGAGACTCCACCCTGCTGCACTCTACTAAGAACACTGAGGACTGAGGGGAATCTTTTACTGTGCTTTGGTCTGTCCTGAATTCTTGGAGCTCTCCCTTGAGAACAGAGCCCTGGGAAGCGAACCCAGAAATCATTGAATTCTGAAGCTGCCAGCGAGACAATGAGTGAAGATCTAGCTGGCTATAGAGCTTCCCAATTGGAGAGCTATTTGCTACTCCTGTGGGAGACTCCACCCTGCTGCGCTCTGCTAAGAACACTGAGGACTGAGTGGAATCTTTTACTGTGTTTTGGTCTGTCCTGATTTCTTGGAGCCCTAAGTGCGGCCGCGCACACTTTCTAACCAATAAACCACATCACAAAATGCAGGAAAAGGGGGACCGGCCATGGTGCTGGAGGTAAGGTGCCTGCGCTAACCTAGGACGGACCATGGTTTAATCCCCCGGTTCCCCATATGGTCCCCCATGCCTGCCATGTGCGACTTCTGAGCGAATAGCCAGAAGTAACCCCTGAGCCTCACAGGGTGTGGCCCAAAAAACACAACAACAACAAAAAAAACAACAACAACAAAAAAAAAAACAAAAAAAGAACATGCAGGAAAAACCACACTATTAGAGCGACAATGTGGAAAGCTTGTAGGCAAACACGAGGCACCGAGAATGAAGATGATGGCTTGGACGACCTTAAAAATGACAACCCTCTGCTTAACCTCTCGAATAAGGAACTTAAAATAGAAATATGGAATATGTTTGTAAAACTCCAAGAAAGCATAGATTGATCTGAACAGAACACAAAGACAGAACTTAGAAAAATTCAAACTGCAATAGCAGGGCTGAAAAACACGGTAGCTCAAATGAAAACCTCAGTGGATGCCCTCGACAACAGGGTAAGAGCAGCTCAAGAGAGAGTTGGACTACTGGAAGATGAGTTGCAGAAAAACTCAACACAGCAGAAGAAATGGGAAAAAAATCTTAAGACAAATGAGCAGGCAATGTAAAAAGTACTCAAGGAATGTGAACAGATGCAAATAGAAATCTTTGATAAACCCAAAAGAAACACATTAAGAATCATTGGAGTCCCAGAGACCCAAGTAGGAGATCATCAGGAAGAATCAACTGTCCAAGACATCATCAAAGAGATACTACCAGAGTTAACGATGACATGCAATCAAATCCTGCATGCCCAAAGAGTATCAGACAAATGAGACCCAATGAAAAATACCCCCAGACACATCATCATTACAATGACAAATCCCGCAGATAGAGATAGAATACTGAATGCAGGAAGGTCAAAAAGGGAAATTACATTTAAAGGAGCATACCTAAGACTTATAGCAGACATGTCACAAGAATCTCTCAAGGCCAGAAGACTGTGGTGGGATATTGTGACAAGACTGAATGAAATGAAGGCCTCACTGAGAATACTGCACCCAGCCTGACTCATGTTCAGGTATGAAGGAAAAATACATAGCTTCATGGATAAACAACAGCTTAAAAACTTCACAATGATAGCCCAGTCTTAAAGGAAAAACTGACAGGTCTACTCTAAGACAAGAGAGACCAGCAAACACAGGAAACGTATCTGCAAAGATATCATTAAATCCTATGACAATCATCTCCCTCAATGTCAAAGGGCTAAATTCATCAATTAAAAGACAGAGTGGGAAAGTGGATCAAAAATATGAATCAAACCTTCTGCTGCCTACAAGAAACACATCTGAATAGTCAGAGCAAACATAGACTCAAAATCAAAGGCAGGAGGAAAATCATCCAAGCAAACACACCCTCAAAAAAGCTGGGGTGGCCATATTAATATCTGATGACACCAAATTTATACTCAGAAAATTGGTAAGGGACAAAGATGGACACTATGTTCTAATCTAGGGATATGTGCAACAGGAAGAAATCAGACTATTAAACATATATGTACCCAATGAGAGACCAGCAAATTATCTAATACAGTTACTGACAAATCTGAAAGAAGAAATTAATGATGACACAATAATTATGGGAGACCTCAACATGGCCCTATCAACACTTGATAGGTCAACCAGACAGAAACCCAAGAAAAACATACTAGTCCTGAAAAGAGAAATGGAAGAAAGAGGACTAGAAGATATATATGGCACACTCCATCCAAAAAACCTGGATACACATTCTTCTTCAATGTACATGGATCATTCTCCAGGATAGACTACATGCTGACACATAAAACATACCTCCATAAAATCAAGAGGATAGAAATCTTGCAAGCTACCTTTGCCGACCACAAGGCTCTGAAATTAGATGTGAACTACAAAGTAACACAAAAGAAAAACATTAACAACTGGGAACTTAACACCCTGCTACTGAACAATCAGTGGGTCTGAGATGAAATCAAAAAGGAAATTAAAACTTTCCTGGAAACAAATGATAATGAAGACACAACACCCCAGAATCTATGGGACAAAGCAAAAGCTGTTCTGAGAGGAAAATTTATAGCTCTACAAGCATACATAAGGAAGGAAGAAGGGGCTTACCTGAACAAACTAATGACACAACTCAAAAAATTAGAAAATGACCAACAAAAGGAACCAAAAATATGGAGACAGAAGGAAATAACAAAGCTGAAAGCAGAACTCAATGAAGTGGAAAACCGAAAATCAAACCAAAAGATCAACGAAAGCAGAAGTTGGTTCTTTGAAAAAATAAACAAGATTGATAGGCCATTGGCAAAACTCACAAAGAAAGAGAGAAATCTGATAACCCGTATTAGAAATGAAAAGGGGGAGATCACAACAGATACTGTAGAGATCCAAAGGGTAATGAGAGGCTACTTTGAGAAACTTTATGCTACTAAACATGAGAACGTGGAAGAAATGGAAAAATTCTTGGACACATATAACCTTCCACACTTGAATAAGGAGGAGGTAGAATATCTAAACTCCCCCATCACCACTGAGGAAATTGAAAGTGTAATGAAGCATCTGCTCAAAAAGAAAACCCCAGGCACAGATGGATTTCCTAATGAATTCTTTCAAACCTTTCAAGAGGAGCTACTATCAATCCTAGCCAGGTTGTTCCATGAAATAGAAAAAAACAGGAATACTCCCAAACAGCTTTTATGAAGCCAACATCACCTTGATACCAAAACCAGACAGAGATGCTGCCTAAAAAGAAAATTACAGACCAATATCCCTGATGAATGCTGATGCAAAGATCTTCAACGAAATCCTGGCAAATAGGATCCAATGCATCATCAAGAAGATCATACACTACGATCAAGTAGGTTTCATTCCAGGAATGCAAGGATGGCTTAACATCCGTAAATCTCTCAACATCATACACAACATCAGGAAGAAGAAAAATAAAAATCACATGATCATATCAATAGATGCAGAGAAAGCATTTGATAAGGTCCAACACCCATTCTTAATCAAACCTCTCAGCAAGATGGGAATGGAAGGAATCTTCCTCAATATAGTTGAAGCCATCTACCAGAAGCCAATGGCAAATATTATCCTTAATGGAGAAAAACTAAAAGCCTTCCCTCTAAATTTTGGTACAAGACAAGACTGTCCACTCTCACCACTCCTCTTCAACATAGTAATGGAAGTTCTTGCTATAGCGATCAGGCAAGAAAAGGATATCAAGGGAATCCAGATAGGAAAGGAAGAAATCAAGTTCTCATTGTTTGCAGATGACATGATACTCTACCTATAAAACCCTAAATAATCTACCAAAAAGCTTCTAGAAACAATAAACTCCTATAGCAAGGTGGCAGGCTACAAAATTAACACACAGAAATCAATGGCCTTTTTATACACCAATAATGATAGGGAAGAGAAGGAAATTAAGAAGGCAATCCCATTCACAATAGCACCACACAAAATCAAATATATTGGAGTCAACTTAACCAAAGATGTGAAGGAGCTATACAAAGAAAACTATAAAGCCCTCATCCAAGAAATAAGAGAGGACACGCGGAAATGGAAACACATACCCTGCTCATATCATTAAAATGGCAATTATCCCCCAAAGCATTATACAGATTTAATGCCATCCCTATAAAGATACCCATGACATTCTTCAAAGAAGTGGATCAAGCACTTATGAAGTTCATCTGGAACAATAAACACCTAGAACAGCTAAAGCACTCCTAGGGAAAAGGAAAATGGGAGGCATTACTTTCCCCAACTTTAAACTGTACTACAAAGCAATAGTTATCAAAACAGCATGGTATTGGAATAAAGACAGACCTTCAGATCAGTGGAATAGGCTTGAATTCTCAGACATTGTACCCCAGACATACAAGTACCCAATTTTTGACAAAGGAGCAAGAAATCCTAAGTGGAGCAGGGAAAACCTCTTCAGCAAGTGGTGCTGGCAGAACTGGTACGCAAAAAAGCGAACATAGACCCACAGTTAACATCATGCACGAAGGTAAAATCCAAATGGATTAAAGACCTCGTATTCGACCTGATACTATAAAGTATATAGAACAACATGTCGGTATAACACTCCATGACATTGCGACAAAAAGCATCTTCAAGGAGGAAACTACACTTTCCAAATAAGTGTAAGCAGAAATCAACAGATGGGAATACATTAAACTGAGAAGCTTCTGCACCTAAAAAGAAATAGTGCCCAGGATACAAGAGTCACCCACCGAGTGGGTGAAACTATTCACCCAACACCCATCAGATAAGGGGCTAATATCCAAAATATAGGGCACTGACAGAACTTTACAAGAAAAAAACATTTAATCCCATCAAAAAATGGGGAGAAGAAATAGACACTTCAATAAAAAAAAATACAAATGACCAAAAGGCACATTAAAAAATGCTCCTCATCACTAATCATCAGAGAGATGCAAATCAAAACAATGATGAGTTACCACCTCACACCACAGAGATTGGCCCACATCACAAAGAATGAGAATAATCAGTGCTGGCGGGGATGTGGAGAGAAAGGAACTCTTATCCACTGCTGGTGGGAATGCTGTCTAGTCCAACCACTATGGAAAGCAATATGGAGGTTCCTCCAAAATCTGGAAATTGAGCTCCCATTCTACCCAGCTATTCCACTCCTAGGGATATACCCTAAGAACACAAAAATTCAATACAAAAACCCCTTCCTTACACCTATATTTATTGCAGCACTATTCACAATAGCCAGGCTCTGGAAACAACCAAGATGCCCTTCAACAGACGAATGGCTAAACAAACTGTGGTACATATACACAATGGAATATTATGCAGCCGTCAGGAGAGATGAAGTCATGAAGTTTTC
>PVKC010041934.1:0-12059 GCA_004027635.1 Crocidura indochinensis
TATATATATATATATATCATTTATCTACTCTAATTTATTTTAACCCTTGAAGTCTATTTATTTTAGGATTCTGTTCTTATATTTATTGTCTCTCAAGTTGTTAGTTTTTGTATTTACTTGAGCTCTGTTTCAGTATAAACCTGTACTGATGCAAGCTTTCCCTTTAGTATTTTTTTCTGTGTTTCATAGGTTATGATAGTTTGTGTTTCTTTTGGGGATATGGGGGAGGCACACCAGGTGATGCTCAGAAGTTACTCCTGCCTATGCACTCAGGAATAGCTCCCCTAGCTTGGGGGACCATATGGGACACTGGGGATTGAACCTAGCTCTGTCCTAAACTAACTTAGGCAGGGCAGACTCCTTATCCTTGTACCTCCACTCCGGCCACCATTTTTATCTATTTTGAGGAAGCTATTTCTCTTTGGTATGATATTTTTTAACACAATGGTTGTTTATAGTATGTTGTCCAGTTTTCAAATGCTAGAACATTGTATGAATTTCTTTTTATAGTTAATATACATATTCATTATAGTGTAGTGTAAAATTAAATTGATATTTCTATTTTCGACCTTTAAGGAAATGCATAAGGTCTTTCCTGGAGAATATTCAGTGTGAAATGGAGAATGCTTAATTGACATTTAGGGATGTATGTGAGGGTCTTTTAAATATCTGTTAATTCTCGTTCCCCCAGAACTCATTTAAGGGTCTTTTTTCCTTACTAATATCTCTGATTAATCTGATTATAAGAGTAGGGTGTTAAAACTCCCCACTTCTATTATGTTACTAACAATATATTTCCTTGGGAATATTAGTAGCTGCATGTTGGTGTATATATGTAGGTAACAGTTAAGTCCTCTTAATTGTTGATTCTTAACAATCATGTAAAATCCATCAAAAGCAATCACACATATTTAAAGAAACTGAGCAACACAAGAATACATCTAAGGTATAAAAAGTATCTTCAAGAGTTCCAATAGTTAAGTAGGTTGGTGTGTTTGAAAAATATAAAGAGATTGGGAATGTAGAGGAAAGAGCAGAAAAGAGAACTTGGGTATGCATGTAATGATTGATGGTAAAGATAGTGAGTGACCACGAACTCATGATTTTTAACGTGATAATGATAAATTTAAAACATGATCTAAAAAAATGAAAGACTGTTAAACATTTATGTTTTGAGAAGTTCTAGATTTCTCTATTTGAGAAAGGAACACCAGCAACACAAGGATCACAGCAGGAACCAGTAGGTATGTCCATAAAATAATTTTATCTTAAGGAATATAGATGGTATTAACTTGTAGACTTTGAATAGATTGATTGTGATGGAAATATGTGGAAGTGACTTAATTAAGAGTAATTTTGGTGGGAGAATCAATAAAGCTGTTTGAACTGGGCATTACCATGGTATGAATGAAATGTATGGAAAATCACTTTTCTGGCTGGCGCAATGGTAAAGGGTATAAAACTCTTGCCTTCCTTGACATATGATCATTTCCAGTTCTGCTCATGTTCCCCAAGCACTGCCAGAAATGATGCCTGAGCTCTATTGTTAGCATTACACAAATAAAACAGAACAATGAACCACTTGCATGTTTTTACATTAAGAACTGAATAATATGGGAACAATGGAGGGAGAAATGTTTTTTGAAGATCAGAGAGGGACAAAAGTCCCCTTTAACAATATGAATTAATTCTCATTCAGATTACTATAACTGAATTTAGAATTAATATTAAAATATTGATGAGGTTGACAACTGTCTATTTTGATCCAAAATTCAAGGAACATATTACTTATGGCAGGTTTTATATTAAAAAGCAATGCTCCCCAACTTAAATTTTTCTGTGCAAATGGTTGCCTTGCTACTGGTTTGTTTGCTTTTAATATCTTAATAATTTATAAATGCAACTGACCATCTAGTATTAACAAAATGTATCAGAGAAATAATAATCTTTCCACAATAAAAATGAAACAAATGAATTAAATTTTTTGTTGATTTGTTTTCGGGCAACACCAAGCCATTCACTGGGATCTTTACTCAGGCATTACTCTTGGCGTGGTCCAGGCACCTTATGTCGTTACCAGGATTCAACCCAATTGGCCTCTAAATTATCTCTTTGATGTCTAAACAAATTAATTTGTCTCATGTTCCTTTGCCATTATATTTTATATAAAATCATAACTGTGATCCTATTTTGATTTGGTGAATAAAATAGTATTCAAAATCAAAGATTATATTCAACCTAGGTTAGTCAAAAACTTATGTTTGTCCAGCCAAAGAATAGAGGGGCAGTACACCATATACAATTCTTCTATTTCATCACACTTGACATCATATGATAGAAGACTGTAGCTTATTATGTCATATTTTGCCAATTAAAACTTGTCTATTTTAATGAAATCTTGTTGAGACATAGACAATATTAATTGTATATTGCCATTGTTAGGAACAACAATTTAAAGCTTTAATTAGACTTTGAAATATATCAATGGAAATGTTCTTGTAGATACTCTGAAAATTTTGTTTGGAGATAAAAATTTTCCACATTAAAATCTGCAAGAGTATCCTTGACTAAGGAAGATAAAAGCAAACAAAACAATAACAGCCAAATACTGATTAATAATGTATATTAAAATGATAGTCTTCACAAATTTTCTGTAGCAATGTATAAATTAGAATTTTCCTGTAAGTCTATACAAGTTCCATAAATCTTAGGGATACAGATGCTTGCTTAATGAACTTGGAACTGGCTTTGCCATAGGTGCATAGAGTTGAGGAATGCTTAACTGCTTGTTCTTGCAAAACCATGGCACATTGGAGCCAATATATTTTACTTGCATATGTTACTTAGAGAATCTTGCTTATTCAAACAAGGTCTGAATTGCTTCTACCAGTGCATGTCATGATTTTTAGCAATAAGTTTGTTCTGGACATTGAAAACAGCAAAAGATTTTGTCAGATATTCTAAGAAAATGTCATGACCAAAAATAAATAGTGCAATATTTTTTGGATAACTTCAGAGGCTCATATTTTACTACTTATTGTTACTGTGTTTATGATCTTCCTCTAGGTTTATATCTTTGCTGACTGTAAAAGCTATCATTAAATTTAATTCCTTCAATATTGACAATAGTGCAGTTTTGTTGAATCTAAAGTCCAGATAATTTTGTATATTGTGTGAGAACTGTAATTTGGGGGGAGTAAAAAATTGATTATTTATAAATGGAAATGAGCATTTCAATAGTACAATATTATTTTTAAATTGAAACATTTTTTACATCTTTAAAATGTATTTATTTTCGGTTTGTGGGACACACCCAGAAGTGTTTAGTGTTTACTTCTGGCTCTGTGCTCAGAAATTACACCTGGCAGTTTCAGGGGACTATAGGGGATGCTGGTAATTGAGCCTGGGTCAGTTGCTTACAAGGCAAATGCCCTCCCCTTCTGTGTTATTCTTCCAGCTCAATAGTACAAGTATTTTGAATGACACAATTAACTAATATTTTATGTTAAATAATTTTAATATCTTTTTACCTCCATTTCTCTATTTTCTTTATAAATTTTGAAACCTGAAATATTTATAATACTATTTAATAAGTGTTTTTATAATCTGCATTAAAATATTGTGGGAAGTTGTTTTTTTTAAGTATGATTTTTAAAATCAGACTTTAGTATGAAAATTGGTCTTAATTAAATTATTTAAAATATTCTAAATTATTTTTATACATTTTTGTAGGTAGGCTTCCTTCTCTTCAAACTTATTATTCATTTATTCCGACTAACAATCTTGATGACAAATAAGACCCTGACCATCATTTTCATCTTTTCCAATTTTCTTTCATATTACTTCATTTTCCAAACTTACAGAGCGATATTCAGGTTGATAGGTCCAGTTTTTGCTTCAATTTTCCACAGCTTGTATAATTCCACTGATTGCCATCTTTTAAATTGATTCTAGATCACCTTTAAATGCAATGCTTTACAATCCCTTGTACTAAGCAGAATTCAGATGAAGGTTATTTTCTGATTTATGTGAAGCATGAAGGACCATGTTTTCCAACATGCATTGCTTTTACCACATTTGCACTTTTATTTGCAGAAAGTGTTTTAATTCCTTGACAATAGTACTTAAACATATTTGGATACTTATTTTTTCAAATCCTAATTTTTCCCTATAGAAGTAGCAGTAGTAGTAGTGGTGGTGGTATTAGTATTAGGGGCTGTGATTTTCATGTCATCATTAGTTGTGAGTGACCAATAGGGTCACTCCCCCAGGTAGAGGACAACCTTCACTAACAACCTTTCCAATCAGTTCTTCAGCACTGATCTACAGTGACAAATTGCAAAAATAAAACAGACACAGTGACTGACTGACTGACTGGATAAAATAGCTGATGAGCCCAGTTCAGAAGAAGGAGACTAACTGACCATTTATTTCTTAAAATATCTGCCTATGCACCAGGCACTTGAGCCATTGCTAGTTAACATGTTAATAGGTACATTAAAAACAAATACTGGAATATTTACATAACTTCAACTATAGGGAACTAAACAACTGCAATCCCTTTCATGATTAGCATTGAATTTGTGATAATCTCCTAGCCTATTCTAGCCAGGCATTCAGTGTTTGGGGATATTTTAAAGCCCTCATTGTCTTCTAAGCTAAATATATTTTACCCAAAAGATTGTCCTGACCCTGATTGTTTTGTTAGTTTTAAGTTTCTCAAAGTGCCAGGGATGGAATCAAATACATTGCTTATGCCAGGCAAAAAAATGTACCATTTGAGCAATATCCTTAACTTATTAAGAGATAGTGACTTTTTTCTCCCATTTCCTTCCCCCTTCTTAAATTTTTGAGTCACATCTATTATTATTCAAGATTTACCTAAGTATATGTGGTGGGGATTACTCCTGGAGATACTCTGAGAACCATACCTAGTGCCAAGGATCTAAATATGGTCTGCAGGATCGAAGGAAAGCACATTGCTCCTAGAGCTGTGATTTTTAGTTTGATACACATAGAAGTATAAACTGTCTTGGTGGTTTCTGATTTTTTAACAACTCTTGCAATTTTACACTCAAGGATCTAATTGGGTGCCAAATGAGTTTATCAATTGGATAAAGCTTTTTCAATTACATCAATTGGAATAATTCATCTATTAACTTTTACTTTTGAAGGTGTGTGGAGGGGCTTAAAAAGTAGTTATAAAAATCATAATTATCAGATATGATTTTCAAAGCAGACATTAATGCCTTATTGGTAGGAAATTTGTGGTTATATTTTTAAAACAAAACTTAATGGACCAAACATTTTAACTGAACTTTTAATACATTTCATCACTTCTTAGTGAAAGTGAGGAAAATGTAATGCAGGCATAATTAGTTTATTTAAATGATAATATCCTCACTGTCTGATTATATAGTAGGTAGGGTATTTGCCTTGCAGGAGACTGACTGGGGTTCAATTACTGGCACCCCACATGACCCCTTGAGAACCAACCACCAGGAGAAATTCTTGAGCATAGAACCAGGATTAATCCTTAGTATTTACTAGATTTGGTCTAAAAATAGAAAAAAATAAATTAATCCAAAGACAATTTCTTTTTAATACTGTTCATTTATTTATAAAATTTATTTATTTATAAACTTTACTATTTATTTATATATATAATTAAAGGGGCTAAATGATCTAACATCTTTTTTAATATAAATAAATTGACCTTTATTTAATGTTTGAAATTAATCAATTCTTGTTTTATTACTTAAAGTCTTAAAATGTTCCTAAAAATTACTCACTTAGACAAACAGCATATAATAAACAGTATATTAATAAAAGATGACATTTTATGCAATTATATTTTAAACATAGTCTTAGCACTCCATGGTATTTCTAATTGAATGAATATGTATTCCATTATATTTCCCTTTAGGGGATTTTGTTAGCCTAGGAAAATGATGAGAAGCATAACATTATAGATAAATTGGTAATGATAGGTACCCAATTTTTAGGATCAATTAAGTGAAAATGAGACCCTAACTAAGACTCTAGGGAATGGTGAGCATATGGGTATCTTTCAGTTTTAAACTTTCTTTATATAGTTTTGTTGAATGAGGTATGGCTTTTTAAAACCCATTAGTTTGTAAGTAAATTCCAACTTAAGTTATTCAAGTCTGTAATATGGATAAGGGTCAGTAAGGCAGGTTTTGCCCAGGACATTGGCTTGGTCCTTACTATTGCATTTCCTCCCTAACCTACACCTCTGGGTTAGTCATGAATCACCCGCACCCCATTCCCTTGCAGCAACTTTCAGTATTCTCCTGGTGGCCCTTGTTACTATGGAACCCAAGTACTGTATCACCTGAATTTTTGGCCAAGTTTTGTTGGATAAGTATTTGATCAATGAGTGGGGGAGAGGAGAGGGCAATCAAATTTCTATCAAAACTGTGATGATTTCTATAGCTGTAGTCATTGTTATTATTATTAAATTGTTTTCTCTATTAGATATTTTATAAATAAAAAGTTTTCTTCACTCTACGTTTCATCTCAATGAAATTATTCAGTTATATGTTTTGTGGGTATGTGCATTTATCTGAATAAGTATCATATCTCACAATGGAAGGCTATAGAGGAATAGATATTGTATTTTTCATATTGCAAACTGAATATCCTTGAATTGAAAGTTTATAGTTGGGGAAGAGAATAAAAAGGAATATATCACAAACAAATGGGGATACATAGTGATTGGAATACAGCTTAGTGTCTTAGTGTAAGAAATTCTTGTCGGATGGTGAGTATTTACACACCACAATACTGAAATAAAGTGGATTCGATGATCATTTTGTGGGATAGGGTGTTTCTATCCATTTGATCCAGGTGATGATGACCACAGGCACTCTTAAGAGAGTGCCTAGGGGGCTGGAGAGATAGCATGGAGGTAATGCATTTGCCTTGTATGCAGAAGAAGTGTGATTGGAATCCCGGCATCCCATAACGTCTCCTGAGCCTGCGATTTCTGAGTGTAGAGTCAGGAGTAACCTATGAACGCTGCCAGATGTGACCCAAAAACAAAACAAAACAAACAAACAAAATACACAGATTGACACTCAGCTCCAAGACAAGAAGACAAATTTGCCCTCTAATTAGAGCAGTAGGAATAGTGGTATATAAAATATTTGACTGCTAATGAAGTGTTATGTCCCAATTCTAAAGAAAACTAGATCTGGAGCATTCACACAGTGGGTAGGGTGCTTGCTTTGCACATAGCCAACCTGTGTTCAATCTTGGCACTTCCTATGGTCTCTTGATCTCTTCATGATAAATCCTAGAACACAGAGTGTGAAATAGTCTTGAGTACTCCTGAGTACGGCTGAAAAAAATTAAATGAAACAAAAATAAAAGTGAGGGGGGGCCCGGGAGATAGCATGGAGGTAAGGCGTTTGTCTTTCATACAAAAGGTCATCGGTTCGAATCCCGGTGCCCCATATGGTTCCCTGTGCCTGCCAGGAGCAATTTCTGAGCATGGAGCCAGGAGTAACTGCCGATTGTGACTCAAAAACCAAAATAAATAAATAAATAAATAAATAAATAAGTGAATACATAAATAAATAAAAGTGAGGCTGGAGTACAGTGGTTAAGGTACTTTCCTTGTACACTGCCAACCTGGGTTCAACCCCAGTTACCAATATAGTACCCTCAACTCTGCCAGGAGTATTCCCAAATGCAGAACCTGAAATAAATTCTGTGCCTGATTAGGTGTGTCCCAAAAACAACAACAAAAGAAAAGTAATACTTTAGCTGTCAGGGAATTCAAGAATTAGAAATAAATTCATTAACTGGAGGTGGATGTCATTGTCAACCAGTACCATTATGTAGAGATTAGAAGATTACATTACTGGACAGACCTACTAGTACTTATGCAAGGGATTTATGGGGTTGACAGAAGGACTGTTTTGAGTGGATCATGTAAAACAGGAAAGTTGAGATCTTAAAAAGTGTTGTCAGAGGCTGGTGCAATAGCACAGTTGTAGGGCATTTGCCTTGCATGCAGCTGAATGAGGATGGACCTTGGTTTGTTTCCCGGTGTCCTGTATGGTCCTCTGAGCCAGGAGCAATTTCTGAGGGCATATCTAGAAGTAACTACTGAGTACCACTGGGTGTATCACCAAAACAAAACAAAACAGTGTTAGTCAGCACCTCTTCATCTTTAATTTTGATAGGTATTGAAAACATTTGCATAAAACTTGTAAATAGCATATAAATATTTTCCTTTAGTTTTCTCTAAACTCACAATCTTAGCATCCTATGGGACTTCAAAATTCTGTAATTTACACTTTGGGGCAAAGATTTGCTTTTTCATCTAACTATATTTTCATAAAAATCTAATTTAGTAATTTCCTAAGTTATTTGCGTTGTTATGGTTTAGATACTATTTGGAGTCACCATTTTATTCTTCTTATAATTATACTTTTGGCATTTAATGAAATTTATATTTCTCTCAAAATAATTTTTACATTTTTTCATACAGATCTGAGCTTCTCAACCTGTGGAAATTAGTCAACAAAAAAGCTATCAGATATCTGATTTAGCAGTGTCAAGTATATATCTGATTTAGCAGATAGGGCTAGCACAGCATACATTTAAAAAAAAACTTTAGTAGATTTATGTAAAATATAAAATGGAAATGAGGCCTAGACAAACTATTCAAAACTTTTTTTAAAAGAAAATCTATGAATTAGAAACTCCTCTTGGGCTTTGATTGGCACCTTTGCAATATTTCAGTAAAGGAATGACTGCAGGTAGCATAGCATGGAGTAATGATTCTCATGAATAGGAAACTAGTACAAAAGGCAATCAGCAACATCACTGAGAATTTGAGGTAATCTATAACTTTCCTAGAATCCTTTTAGAGTAAGTACGTAAGAGCTTAGTCACTTGCTTGAAATGACTTGAATGCTAAATCACAGACAGCTGCACCCGTGTCCTCCTCATTGTTTCAGTCATGAATAAACACACAGTAATGAACTACTGTAAATAAAATTAATCACATATGCTTATTCACAAAATAGGAACCAGCTAAATGATGGCTTTTTGGAATCTATGTATCTGTGATACATTCTTTGTGTGTAAACACTCACAGATGGGCACATTTTTCCTATTAAAAACACCTGCAAAAATGGCTGGAAAAGTTTTAGAAAAGCATTTGAATCATCTCAGCATGTATTTTATACCACCTGGTGACTGACAGGCTTTACAGTTTATCTTTAGGAAACCACCCACTAAAACAAGATGATTCATTGATTCAGCGTAGAAACCAGTTACATGAAAATTCTTATCTGATTTTCCATCATTTCCATCAGTATTAAGTCATTCCTTGATTCATTTGTTCACTTGCTTCATTTCAGCACGACTTGAGCTAGAGAAAAAATTTTCAAAAGTGAACAAGTACAGAAAATTCTGTCCCAAAATATTTCACATAACCATCTTTTATTTTATTTTCTTGCCATATATCATCAGTACTTTTTTTTCCTCTTGGCATCAACTTGCAAGATTTAGTTCTTAACAACTTCACAAAATGAGTACAGTATTGATTGTACTCCATTGTGTCTTGTGTATTATATCCCAGGACTTAACAGTTTGCAATGGAAAGTTTGCACCTTTAGCATTTCACTGATTTATCACCAATTTGGGTATTTTTGTTTGTTTCTTTGTTTTATGTTTGCTTGTTCTTGTGTTTCTTTTTTACCTGTTAACTTAGATTCCACATGTAAAAGTGATCAAAGAGAATGTATCCATCTTTTATTTATTATAAAGTAGGGGTAGAACAGGTGTGAATGAGGGCAGCAAATTACTCAAAGGGACCAAATAGTCTGAGAAGACTGGGAAGTAGTTGACTCCCAAAGACTAAGGGGATTGGATGTGGACCTAAGTGGCTCGAGAAAATTTAATTAACTATTAGGACTTCTTACAGGATGTACTAAGCAAAAGTTTTCTTAAATACTGAATATCCATAAAAATACCAATTATAAATGCTGTGTGAAGTAGGCTTTGGGTGCAATTTTCTGGCATTAGCCTGTGTGGTTAGCATGTGGCAAATAAAATGGACTCTTTCTCTTACCAGAACCTATAGGCTATTTCTTGGTCAGACTTCTGTAACAACTTTTATAATCTTTTTTATTCATTGATCCATTGGTGGGTAGTTGCATAACATATATTGATTGCAAAGAACCTGGAAGTCAAGTTAATACACAAAAAAATACTTAACTATAGTGTTGTATTTTAATTTTTCTTTTTTCTTTTTTTAAGGAAGCTTGATATTCTTTCCACAATCTTACCATCTGAGAATGCTCATATTTTCTCTTAATTCCATAACTTCATCAAGACAATAATTGTGGTTTAAGAAACTACCATTATAAACATGTGAGACGTCATCTCCTTGTCCATTTCATTTTTTATTTACCAAGAATAAAATTATTCTTCTCAATATGATTCTTGTTATTCAATTAAAAATGTTTGATCTTTGGGCCATCACAGGCAATAATGGATGCTTAGTTTTGGTTCCGAGCACCGTGGTGGTGGATCACAGGGATCTCTTCTGGTGATGCTCAGGAAACTGTATGTGGTAATGAGGATCAAGTTTGTATTAGTTGCATGCACAGCAAGTACTGTATTCACCCTATCATCTATCTGGTAGAATATCTCATCAATCCTGAAAAGAATCACATCATATGAAAACTTGAATAACTGCTTTTTAACATCTTTATTTATATCACTTCTAATTCAGTTATCTATTTTTCTGAGTTTAGTAATATCCTGTACTTTGATAGCAAATATTTATATTTTTGAATTGCAAAGTTTTGATCAACATCCTCACACTATTTTATATACTGTATTTTCACTTAAACTATAGTTAATTCCTAATACCAATGTTAGTCTACAATGATCATCCTATATCCTACAATTTACTCTTCAGTGATGTATATATTTTGAAGACAAATTATATTTACCTCTGCACAGAAAGGAGGTCCAAGAAGTTCTAAAATCCCAGCGTTGCTATGGCAATTGGTAAAAGCAAAAATAAAATCAAACCAGCAGCACATTAGTGAAATAAATATACCATCTCTTTAATGTATTGTTAATGATTTTGTAATTAAATTTATACCTGACTGTGCTGGAAAAGTCATATTAGTTCAATAGATCTTTTTAATCTTTCCTTCTCTCTCTTTCTTTGGCACTGTGTGATAAAATAAAGAAGAGAAATATACTCGTTCCTGAGTTTTATTGAACATATTTTGCTGTTCTAATATCCTAGTGTACTTCTTAATGTATGTTAGTTTCAAGTAGAATATGACACATCCCTAAGTATCTGGAGCACATATTGTCTAGGAAGGGACTAACAGTAAATATCATCAGAAGTTAAGATGTTGAATCACATCCTTATCCTACAAATTGCAGTGTGTCATTCAACAGGAAAAGGACAAAGGACAAACGAAAAAATTTAACCATGTGCTTACCATAAAACTTTAGGCTATTAGATATCAACTGCATCTATAATTTGCATGTTAATAAATTCATTGTATTACCCACAATAATCAATAATGATATATTGTTGATGACTGTATCTATACACAAAGTAGAACTATTTTAATAAATCATATATTAAAATATGTTATGAGATCAGCATTACTATAAAAATAATTTCCTCTAATTAGGATGCAGATCATCAACTACTAAAAATAGGTTTTAAAATAACTGTTCTGCAAGATCTCCAGCTACTGAGGCAGAATGTCGTCACTCACATCTGAGTGAAAATTTTCCTGCACCAATAAAAGGCCTGGGCGTGTATAAATGAATGAATATGCAGCCTACAGTTGTTCCCATGGCTTCAAGGGTTGAGAAACCATGTATAGACTTAGGCCAAGGAAATTTCCTTTCTAATTTCCCCAATATTTATCGTTCCATAGCAAAAGAAAAAAAGAGGAAAAGGAAGAAGAAGAAGAAGAAGAAGAAGAAGAAGAAGAAGAAGAAGAAGAAGAAGAAGAAGAAGAAGAAGAAGAAGAAGAAGA
>PVKC010041935.1:0-12054 GCA_004027635.1 Crocidura indochinensis
AAAAAAAAAAAAAAAAGAGAGAGAAAGAAAAAAAGGACAGAAGGAAATGTAGGGCCCTGAGTTCTGAACATGATGCCATCTTGTAAAGGACCACATGATACAATTCTCTTTCCCAAGCCTAAGTTTTCATTAAAATAGCCCCAAGCTATCTGGCCATACCAGATAGCCTATCTGGAAAGGTCACAAGGGAGAGGTAGGAAGGTACCCTCAATAGCAGCCAATCATTTTCTAGATCATCAGAAGCTAGAACCTCCCTATTGGCATCCCCTCCCTATACTCATCTCCTCCCTATTTAAACTGGCTTGTGACCTTGGGTGGGCTCTTCTACTGTGAGAGATGACCCTAACCAGTCAGTTTAGAGCTGATGGTAAACAGATTCAAGTTTTATTTTGCTTTACTGCAGTTATTTAGTTTCATTCTTTGACTCCAGGCCCTAATAGAAAAACTCTCAGGGAGATCTCAATGATATGTACTCTCTGTGACCCACAGATGTGTAGGTAAGGCTAAGAGAAATGTGTAACAGAATCTCAGACAGAAGATACATTGAAGTTTGGGAATACTGAACTGAAAAAAGTACTCCTGGTACTAGGCAGGAGAATTAAGAGAATTTTCAACACACTTTACATATTTGACACTGGAAATGTCATCGCTGTTTTATTTATTTTATTTAACAATACCTTTATTTAAGCACCCTGATTACAAACATGTTTGTGGGTGGGTTTTAGTTGTAAAAAAGAATACCCCCTTTCACCAGAGCAACCTTCCCACCACCAATAGCCCACATCTGCCTCCTCTTCCACCCCATGCTTGTATTTGAGATAGGCATTCTATTTCTCTCACTCACTGCAATTGTCATGATAGTTGTCAGTGTAATTTCTCTAACTGCACTTACCACTCTTTGTGGTGAGCTTCATATCATGAGCCAGTCTTTCCATCCCTCATGTCTATTGTCTAGGTATTATTATGTTTCTTAAAACCTATAGATGAGTGAGAATATTCTGACTTATTTTACACAGTATAATAGTTTCCATGTCCATCCATGTAAAGGAAAATTTCATGACTTAATTTTTCTGATGGCTATATAATATTCCATTGTGTGTAGGTATCACAGTTTCTTTAACCGCTCATCCGTTGTCGGGCACCTGGGCTGTTTCTAGATTCAGGCTGTTATAAATAGCGCTGAAATGAATATTGCTGTCTTAATCCAGAAAGTTTGAGTGACAGGATGGGAAACGTAAGGATACTGAGCTGAAAAATGAAGGTAGTGGTGTTGGCAGATAGGGGGCACTGCTATTTGATGTAGGAGAAAACAGCCTCTGAAAGCCTTTGCCACAAAAGACTCATCAGAAAGCTTTTAAGATGCAGCATTCCAGGTCAAGTGCCAGGAGGCTTCCTAAGAGACGTGGCTGGATCACCTGGGAGGAGAGGCTCTATTGGAACAAAGGCCCTGTGAAGATATCAGAAGACAAAGATCAATTACAGCAAAGGCCCTCTAGGCAACCACCTAGCAACAGACTGCTGGGGATAGAAGAGGCATTTGGATAAAATGCACATAAACTCACTTGGCAGAGGAAGAGCAAGTCTGTACTGTGAGCACCCATGCTGCCCTGGCCTCCCGCACATCCAACCTACATCAGCTTTTTGAGATGTGTACCTTGGCTTCTCTCTACTTTGGAGA
The DNA here is from genome assembly GCA_004027635.1 of Crocidura indochinensis. Taxonomy (NCBI): domain Eukaryota; kingdom Metazoa; phylum Chordata; class Mammalia; order Eulipotyphla; family Soricidae; genus Crocidura; species Crocidura indochinensis. Next base: position 1,679 of record PVKC010041935.1, read on the forward strand.
AGCCATGTTGTTTCTTGAGCACTTATCTTAACCTACCTCACTTATTTCCACAGTAATCTTGTACTTCACTCTTAATCTCCAGAGGGAAAGGTGACAAATCCAAAGGCCTGGGTTAGATTAAGTTAAGATTAGAATTGATTTTCTTTTCCTACAAAGAGCAATTCTTTACTCCAACCTGAGTCTAAGACATCCCCTAGAAATGCGAAATGCGTGGCAGGGATCATGTCCCATGCTGTGCAAAGCAAGTGGACTTTAGGCACAACTTAAAAGCTGCTTAGGACTGGCCTGCCCTGCAGAGTGCTTATAACAGACTTTCATCAGTCCTGCTTCTCCTGGTGCTTCCCTGGATGACAGGCATAGGTAGAGGAAAGCAGTTGATTTTTTTTTTCTCAAGGCTGTTGACTCTCTCCTGCCAGCATCACAAAAGTGACCTGAGGCACCTCCACTGGCAACAGGAGAGAGCGTAGAAATGATAGTAGTGAGTATATGATTTATTGGCCATGTTTGTGAAGGGAGGACAGATGCAGGATAGATTCAGTGTGAGAGGGAAAGGTCATTCTCACCTACACAAGTAGAGCTTATATGAGAGCTGTATCAAGCATGCTCATTCTATTTGAGCAAATAATAAAATATTATGAGAAAATTTGGGACATTTAAAAACTAATTAAAACTTTATGGTGTTGTCAATACAGATAATGTTTTTGTTATTATTGGTGATATTATTGTTCTGATATGATACGTCATGATATTTTTAGAGATACGTGCTGTCATATTTGTGGGTGGCACAATATTGTGAATTGGAATTGAAAGCAATTTGACCCTGATAATTGTTAAAGCTGGATAATAGGTATAGAGGGATTGCTGTATTCTTTTTATCAGCTTTCCTGTTTCTAGTGATGTCTATGATTTGGAGGGTATAGATAGATGAATATATATATATATATATATAAACTACTAAATATACACTACTTGATTATATATATAAATATATATAAACTAAAATATAAACTACTTTTTTTGGGGGGGGGTCACACCTGGCAGTGCTCAGGGGTTACTCCTGGCTCTATGCTCAGAAATTGCTCCTGGCAGGCACGGGGGACCATATGGGGCACCGGGATTCGAACCGATGACCTTTTGCATGAAAGGCAAACACCTTACCTCCATGCTATCTCCCGAGCCCCTAATATAAACTAATTGATTTATATATAAACATATATATATATATATAAACTACTAAATATAAACTACTTGATTGAATATTAAATGAGTATATTATTTAAAATAATATGACATTTATAATTCATAAATAATGCATAATATTTATCATACTATAATATTAAATGAATATAATATATTTAAATGAATATCCTAATTTAATTTTAAACTTATGCTAGAATTATTTTCTTTGTTACTTTATATATTAATATTAGTTCTAAAAGATTATTTAAGTGACTTTAAAGCTTAGAAGGATACAGATATTCTGTAATATGATAAAACATAGACATCTGATAGTTGTAGATTTCACCTTTGTAGAACACAATTTTTTTTTATATTTTTAGATATTCAACTGGAAGCCCTGGCAACTGTGTGGCTTTCTTGTATTCCATCCTTACTCTTAATTTCAGAGAATAAAATTCTGTTTTCTCCTGTGCAATGTAAGTATATAAATTAATATAATCAACTATAAGTATGACTGTCTAAAATCTCATCCTGGAGATTGGGCTGCAAGGGAGTTGGGGCTGTGACATGAAAAGAAAAATAAGTGAAAGCTCAGGGGGTCAGGAGAGAGAGCACCATGGCTATAATGAGGAACATCTCTGAAGACCAAGTTTGTCAGCGAGAAAGGAACACTGCTACACTCTTACACTGCCTTCGCAACAGATTTCCCCTGGTTATTGGCATTGTACTTTTCCTATTGTGAGGATGTTTTATGAATTCTGAGAACCACTGATTAGAGTTTGCCATGTTACTTAGCTATGCATCAGCAAAAAGGCCTATTTAAAAACAAATGGAAGAGTAAATCTTCAGGGAATACATCTCAAATACCAAGTATATTTATGCGACACACAGTTTCCTTGGTAACTAGCGAAATAGGGAGTAGAAGAGTTTGTGGGTTTCCTCCCACCATCATGGAGGGTGCTAGTAGTGGGAGTTTCTGGTTCCTTCCCCACATGGTTGAGATTCACAGATGGATTGCTGCCAGCCTACTTTGTACCTAGGGGACAACAGGGAAATTATTAGGAGATGAAAAGATTCTTTCCTTTGACTACAAATTTCCATATTCAAATAATTAAGAAGATACATGACACATTAGTAATCACTAACCAGAAATATTTAAGAATATTCTTTGGGGTTATATTAGATTAATAGAGATGTAGACATTTTAAAAAGGTTCTAAGAAAACAACCATAAATTGAGTTCAAAAATAATATGTAAGTGAGAAGAATATTAGGAGAGGAATTATTTACACTTTAGAAAGTAGATACAGTGAATTTTCAATCTATTACATATGTTTGTTTGTTCTTTGTTAGTTTGTAGGATTAAAATGTCAGACACATTAATATATTCAGTTAGTCATATGTTACATATGTCTTTTTCTAAAGGGTAGAGAGATAATATTCATGGTGAGTGTAAAAGTGAAAGATTCCTTAATAACTAAAATATCATAGATAGTTGCTGACACAATAAGAAATATAAAATCTACTAATACATATGAAAATTAGCATTTTGGGATCTTCTTTTAAATCTCTATTTTCCATTATGACCTAAATGGAGGCTATTGAGAACCCTCTCCTACACGACGGAGTTAACATCTTGATTGTAATTTATAATGGTCCTGAAGATTTTAAAGTTACATAAGAATCCCTCAGTGAGGTCTCTGTCTTATGGGAGGAAAGATTGAGATGGAATCCTTTGTTCAGGAAGCTGACTGGAACTAGCTTGGGGGCAAATTCTTGCATGTCAATCATGTTCTTGTCTTTTTTCCAATAATGCAACTGTTTTTTTCATTCTTTGCTCCTAGCTAATAAATGATCATAAAATTGAAAAACAACACAATTATGTGTACCAGCAAGTTTAGTGATCCTAAGCACATTTTGAACTGATATTTTCAAATTCTAAGAGCTAGGTTTTAGGTATTTACATTAAAGTTTGAAGATATAGGTTGTTCTGAAGAAATTTATGTCAATGTGAAAAAAATCCAAATAGTCTATACATGGTTCCAGTAATTATTTTGAGGGGTGCTCACCCAGAGATGCTCAGGGCTTACTCCTGGATCTGTTCTCAGGGATCACTCTTGCAGGACTTGGGGAACAATAAAGGTTGGCAAGGATCTTATGTGAATCAGCTATGTGCAAGGCAAAAACCCTACCTGTTTACAGTCTTTTTGGCAATGTTTTAAGTATTTTTAATACTGAAAAGCCACTTATCCTTAAGTAAAAGACACTTCTGTTATTTACATAGACAGTTAATATTATTTTGATTATATTGAACACTAGAGAGTCAAAGAGAACTCAAAAGTAGAGGATTTCACTAGGTAGTAGATAAGCATTACTTTATTTAACTAACTCTACTTACTGCATCATTCTTAATCCATACTATGGTTATCTCAAGAGATAACCATTTTAGCCTTAACCAAAACTTAAGTAGTATTTCCCATTAAGATGCCCATTTATCATGCACAATGTTGTCTCCTGTGTTGATATTCACTAGTTGTACTGAATTGGGAAATTAAATATCTTTCTGAGCTTTTGTACTTTCTCTATCTTGTCTGCCTTCCTCCCTACTCCCTCTTAATTAAATTTTTTCCTAGACTAGTCAGTTATCTTAAAAGGTAGAAAGAAAAAGAATGCTCTTGAGAAAGAATAATCTATGAGAACAATATCTAACTTAAGATATCCATTTATGGAAAGTATTTTCAAGACCCAAAGTGATTATTCAAATTATATGTTAGGTCTAAACAATTCACAAGAAATTTATTGGGATGTATTGCATCAAGGATCCTTTTAAGAGCTTACTGACTTACTGTTATTATTAATTGAACATAGCAGATATTTTTTATCACACAACATTAAGTTCCCTTATAAAAAGTTTTTACATATAGATTAACTGAACTGTATGTGAAGGAGGAAGTGGGAATGAACCAAAATCTAAAATATAGGTACCACAAATTTTATTTTAAAATAAATGACATAACATGTCATCTTGATACTGACTACAAAAATTATATAACATCATTATAAAATTGTGAACATGTTTGAAAAAAGAAATTCCAATTTGGCTTATTTATTTGGCTTCATTTCAATGAACAAAAACTATATCAATAGGAATATTTTCAGTGTTGTCATCCTAACTTACTGTCTATGTGCTAATGATAGTATGTAAATGAGAAACCATCATTTCCACCCTGAAATTCTACATTAAAACAGTAGATATTTATACATTTGGGTTCACCATTGAGAAATTTAAAACAAAGAAGAAAAGAATATATTTTCAGGATTCTCTAGCAGAGTTTATTAGAAAAATTCTTTGACTTAGGAGATCTAAGCAAAAGGTGGTAGTCATCTAAGGTTAGATGGGATATTGGAAGAAAGAGATTCCACCTCTTCAACAGACACAAGGACTAAGAATAACTAACTGCCTAAGAACACAGTGAGAGTGTAGGATTAATAACAGAATGCTCACATTCATAACAGAGAAGTCGTTTTGGTCAGGAATAAAATGAACTAAAGGAAGGAGAGAAAGATGAGGATAGTTTTAAGATTAAGTGCTATGTTTAGAGATTGTTTAGAGCTTAGAGATAGTTAAGTAAACTCTATGTCTACATTAAACCCTCACATCTGATTCTGTTTATTATATATTGTTGTGAAAATATGTCATTCCTTAACAGCTGTCATTAGAATTGCTTTTATAGATAAAAATTTGTTTGGCTGGAATTTTATCTGAGCATTTGCAGATGGTATGATTGTACAAGGCATCAGATAAATGGGCAAATATGCTAGAAAAAATCTTTTGCTTCTCATAAAGCCAGCAGAGAAAAGAAGGGTAAAGAGATGTTGTCCACTGCATGCTATGTTGTAAAATATCCAGGATATCTTTTTTGCAACTGACTGACCAGAAAGTTATTTTGTGTGAACCATATTTCTTAGATTCAAATGTCTTCTAGAACCTTCAATGAATAATCTAATCTAAAAAGAATATTGAACATACATGTAAAACACATTCAAAGTTTCACCTCCTAACTTGTATTTACAGACTAATTCATAATTGTCATCCAGGTAGAAGGCCAGCATGACAAAAGTCCTCAGCATTTTAATGATGTCAACTATACACTCAATTTGTGTGTGTGTGTGTGTGTGTGTGTGTGTGTATGTGTGTGTTTGTTGACTTGAGGCTAAGTTCTATTTAGTTAAATGCTGTGATGAAATCATTAAGCCACTAATTTTGTCATCTTCTTTCTTTGAAATACTTGTTATTTAAAAGATATCAGAAACACCATTGTATAAGAACCAACTTATTATTGGCTAAAGTGCTTCTTCAGTAGCTAATTTGCCAAAAATAGAAAAGATCCTTGAGCAATTTGGGGGTTAAATGTGTTACCAATGTGCTCAGTTGAAAAAATCTCCATATAATATTTTATTCCTCTCAAATCTAACTAATAAGCATTTATTGTCTGGAAATATTAACATATCACAAACAATTTTATGTTTTTATAATATAAAATCTTAAATCCTATGTAGAATCTTACATGCAATGTAAACCATAGTTCTATAATTAAGTAATGTTGAAAAAGCAATGTTATTAAGTATATAATAAGTGGATTACTATATCAGTCTTCATTCTATCTTCATGTTGAACAAATTGAGAAGGAGGAAGTAGAATGTTTGAAAAAATATATATTCATAACTGACCCTGGACTCTCAAGACAAAACCCTGTTTTGTCCAAGGGTCAATTGGAGTTTGAACTATCAGCCAAAAAGCAAGTTGAAAATGGTTTAAATATACTGACCCCACTCCCATGGGTTATCATTGGTTTGAAAATTTGATGTTCACTGGAGTTTACATATAAGTGTCTATCTGAATATATGAAATATTTTATTTTTCATAGCTATCTTTTAATTTGGAAAAATCTATTTCATTACAAAATAGTTACAAATAAATCTAAAAGTAAAAGATACAGCTGAATTAGAACCCTATGTTTCCTAATAACTTACTCTGACATTGATAAATCCAACCTTTCTTTCCTGGATCTTTGTTATCGCATCTACAAAAGAAGATATTTGAATTTTACTGTGTTTAATGACTGTTCTCTAAATATCTACAATATTTGAAGCTAAAATGAAATCAAAGAACTATTTGGAAGTCTTAGAAAAATATCCTAAGGCTTTAGTAAAGCTCCCCAAAGAACTGGTGCTATTATACATGTGTTTCAAATCATTATATTTCTTTATTTTAATCTCTAGATAATTAGAGGAGTTGAATTACAGACAATATATGAATTTTAAGAATAAGACAACAGGAACAGATCTAAATTACTTGAAAGTAATCACTCTTAAATTCATTCAAAAAGCTTATAAGAAAATGAGAATCTGGGGCCCAAGCAGTGGTGCAGTGGTAGGGCATTGTTTTGCAAGATGCTGATCTATGACAAACCGAGGTTTGATCCCCCTGTGTCCCATATGGTCTCCAGGCCAGCAGTGATTTTTGAGAGCATAGTCAGGTATAACCGTGATGTTCACTGGAGTTTACATATAAATGTTGGAAACATTACATATAAGTGCCAAAAACAAAAACAAAACAAAAACAAACAAACAAACAAAGAAAATGAGAATCTGGTCCAACTTTGAAAAACATTACATTCTTTTTGAATTTCAATTATTCTTAATACTTAAATAACAATTTATAACTGAGTAATTGTTTTTGATTCAGTTATACAGCTTCAATTTTAAAAAAGTGTCAAAACTCATTACTACTCTCCTTGCTCACTTTAGTTTGCCCCATTCCTCCCAACTATCCCTGAGCTATGAAAAATATTTTTGAAAAATGTTGAATATATTCAAAATATAATAACATGTATATGCCAATAAAGATGTGGTAAGTTGGTAAAAATCTAAATTAGAACAACCAGTTTCAGATTTATTTTAAAGCAAAATGAAATTAGGGTTCAAATATTGCCACATTTATTTGCATCAATGGAATTTCGGGTACAATTTTAATATTATCAATTTATAATAATTAAAGAGAAAGTAACTTCCACACATATATCACATGTTATGTATGTTATTATGTTGCGTAATGTTATATGTTTGTGCATCTATCTATCTATCTATCTATTTATCTATCTATCTATCTAAAAGGTGGTTTTCCATGAAACAAAAACAATTATTCCTCTTCCAGTGATATGCCTTGGCAACTTAAGAAAGCAGAAAGAATAGATAAATAATTAGTATTTATGATATTTAAAATACAAAATATAGAACTGAGACCTTGTCATCAAAATAAATTTTAAGGAAAAATTTGAAGCTGAGTTGGCTTCATTGGCTAACTATCACCTAAATAGTCCAGTCTTTGGCTGCGAGGTCTGAAGGAACAGAAAAGATGGTGGAGACCAGTTTCATAGAAGACCAGGCCAAGAGCTGCGAGGATCACATAATTCTATTGACGAAAGTGTAGTGTGTGTCATTTTCAAAATGGTGAAGGTGAGAATGCTGAAAACTACAGTTCTAGTGTTCCATATTTAATTTTTAAATTTTAGTTTTGAACTATATATATATATGAGATCTCTGGTGTGAGATGATATTTCATTGTTTTGATTTGCATCTCCTTGATGATAAATGTTGTGGGTTACTTTCTCATGTGTCTTTGACCATCTGTATTTCTTCTCTGATGAAGTTTCTGTTCATCTTTTTCCCTCAATTTTTGATTAGGGTTAGATGTTTTTCTTTGTAAGCTCTATCAGTGCCTTATATATCTTAGATATTAACTTCTTATCATATGGGTGTATAGTTTGTTTTATACCGTGGGTTGTCTATGTATTCTGATTACCATTTCCTTTGATCTGCAGAAGCTTCTTGGTTTAATCTAGACCCATTTGCTCTTTGCTTTCATTTGGTTGATCAGTGAGTAGTGTTTCATCCTTGAAGATGATTTTATTTTTAATGTCATGTAGAATTCTATGTCTTTCTTTTTGTACCATATGGATTCTGGCACACACTAAAAAGAGCAAGAACAACCAGTACTAGCTTAGGTGTGAGAAGAGAGGAATTCTCATTTATTGCTGGTGAGAATGTCTATTGGTCTAGTCTTTTTGGAAAAAATTATGGATATAATTCAAAAAACTGTAAATTTAGTTTCTATTCTACCCAACAATATGCCTCCTGGAAATATATCCTAGGAACCCAAAAACACAATACAGAAAAGACATCTGTACTTCTATGTTCATTGCAGCTCTATTCATGGTAGTCAGAATCTGGAAAAAAAAAAACAAAAATGCAAGTGCCCAAGAACATATGAGTGAATTAAGAAACTATGGTACCTCTACAGCACAGATTACTATGTAGTCTTTGGAAAAGAAATGAAGTTTTGAAATTTGTTCATACATGGATACAGAGAGTTTTAACTGAGTAAAATGAGTCAGATGAGAGGGGAAGACAAGAATAATTGCACTCATTTTTTGAATATTAAAAATAGTATGAGAATAATACCCAAAGACAATAGAAATAAGGGTCATAGGACTCTTCCATTACAATTAGAACTGCAGTTTTCAGTATTCTCACTATTGCCTATTTTGAAAAGGACATGCACACAACATGAGAATCTAACAATGTGGTTTTCTATAAGCCTTTAAAAATTAATAACTAATAGGGCTGTGGTAGTAGGAGCTAGCCTTGAATGTACATGTGGACCTGTGTTTGACCCCCAGCATTCCATAATGTCCTCTAAGCTCTGCCAGGATTGATCCCTGCTCTCAGAACCAAAGTAAGTCCTTAACATGCCAGGTATGGTCCCAAAGCAAACAAAATAAATCGATAATTTTGTTTGTGTTATGTCAGGCATTAGACCTTGATCCTCACACGTTCTTTACCATGGAATACACTTTCAGTCCTTAATATATAATTTTTATCACCAAAAACTATAATTCAAAACTTAATTTTTGTAGTAAGTACAAAAGCATAAGAACATATAGAAATAAATTAAAAAAATCTATAGAGAGTGCTATGAAACCTGTTGTAAGGCAATAAGAATTGAGTAAATGAAGATACATTACCTGTGGTTAGAAGATTCAGTATCATTATATACCTGTACTTTATGAATTCATGAAGAGCTTCAATATAATATAAATAAAAGTCTCCCATAAGAGATATTTTTATAGAAGATAGCTCAAGAGGCTGAACATACAAGTTTGGGTTTGATCCCAAGCACTTCTGTAAGCAACCCTTGATCAGTGATGGGTGTGATCCAACAAAAATGTTACTCTTAGATGACTTTGGGAAAATACATACTTTAAGTGTATTTAAGTGTGCTTCCCTGTCACCACAAGGTCATTTAAACACCCACCAGAAGTAGCAATACTCAATAGCAATGAGTATGGCCCCAAAAGCAAAGCAAACCAAAAGAGAACAAACAAAGACCCAAGTGATAGCACAATGGGTAGAGCATTTGCTTTGCATTATCCCTAGCATCATGTATGGTCCCCTGAGCCTGCAGGAGTAATTTCTGAGCATAGTGACAAGATTAATCACTGAGTGCCACAGGGAGTGACCTCAGAAACTAAAACAAACAAAAACCAAATTAAAAATACCAATAGACACATGCAAACATTCCAGATAGAGAATATACATGTTTCAAAGAAATCCATATAAAAAGAGTAAAAACTGCTAGCTTGATAAATTTCTTTATTTTAGAATGACAAAAATAGAAATTAGGAACAATCCTAATATTAGAGAGAATTGTAGAAACTGTAGAAAAAATCTTTATTTAAAAATTCTAGTCACTTTGTAATGAGGATTGACAATAATTTTTTTACATTCTATGTACATGGAATCTATCATGCTCAGTGAAATAAGTCAGAGAGAGAGAGAAAAACGCAGAATGGTATCACTCATCTTTGGGTTTCAAGGAGAAGGAAAGATATTCCTGCAACAATAATAATTTTCAGACACAAAAGAGAAAGGAGCTTGAAGTTCCAGCTCACCCCAGGAATCTCACCACAAAAAGTGGTGAGCTTAGTTAGAGAAATAACTGCATTTTGAACTGTCCTAAAAAGAGAACCTATGAGGGAAATGGAGAGCCTGTCCAGAGTACAGGCGGGGGGTGGTTGGGGAGGAGGGAGATTTGGGACAATGGTGATGGGAACGTTGCACTGGTGATGGGCGGTG
>PVKC010041936.1:0-12061 GCA_004027635.1 Crocidura indochinensis
TAGGAAGGTCAGGATGCTACTGGGGTAAGGGTGAGGTTGAGGGAGTTATCTGCCTCTGTTCTCTTAGTATTGACACTTTCATCCCCTCACTTGGAACAATGCAGGTGTTTGAGATCCCGGTGATGAAGCTTGTGATCCTTTTCAGACACTTAATGCTATTTAATGTTTCTGAATAAAAGGGTGGTGTTTGATTTTGGGGCCACACGCAACTATGCTCAGGACTTTCTCCTGTACTCAGGAATCACTCCTGATGGGTCAGGGGAATAGATTAGATGCTGGAGATGGAACTTGGGTCTGCAGCATGCAAGGCAAATGCCAACTTCACTGTACTATTGATCTTGTCCCTGATACTTCAGTTTTTTGTTTACCAGTTCTGCTTTTTCTCATAGAGACCAAGATCCAATGTTGAAACAAGTGATTTGGGCGGTTTGACTGGGAAGTCTGAAGGGATGAAGCTATGGAATCAAGAAACCATTTGTGGGTGTCTTTTCCTGTCACCTTGCAGGAAAACAGCAGAGATATAAGCCAAAACCATCATTGCTTTAAGTCTTAAAATGAAATGTTCGGGGGTTCCTTTGGAATTGGTCCAATTTTCAAGCTATACTTTCCCTTTTCTGTTGTAAAACCATAAAATTTCCCATGTTAACCCCTGTTCAATGGACAGTTCGGAAGTGTGAGGCATGTTTGCAGTATAGCACACAGCCTCCAAACCTTTACCATTGAGCAGAAATGACCCCAGAATCTCAACAGAGCCATGGTCATGGGTGATGAATGAATCTTCTTCTTCTTAGGGATTTGACTACATATAAGAGCACAGTCACATGAACACATGTGTATTTATCAGTATTTATACATAAGCTCACATGTGTGTATCGTTAAATGTATGTGCTTAGAAGTAAAAACACATAGGTCCCATGTCTTATTTATTATGACTGGCTAATTTACACAGCCTCAAGGACTAACTATCTTGTCAAAAGAATTAACTTTTTTTGTTGTAGTGGTTTTTGGGCCACACCTGGCAGTGCTCAGGGATTACTCCTGGTTCTACACTCAGAAATCACTCCTGGCAGGCCTGAGGGACTATATGGGATGCCAGGGGTAGATCCCAGACCCATCTCGGGTCAGCTATGTGCAAGGCAAGAATTAACTCTTATTTTTTAGAGGGGCAGGAATTGGGCTTACCCCTGGCAGTGTTTAAGGAACTCTACACAGTGCAGAGGATAGAATCCATGTCAGTTGTGTACAAGGCAAGTGACTTCCCCCTGTGCTTTCTCTTTTATTTCAGATTTTTTTTTCTTTCAGGGAGACCAGAAACATCATTGTAGACTGATACCTTCTGTGTGTCTCCATTTATCCATGCATAGCAGGCTGGGTTTTGTGAATACTGTTCCCAATGCAGGTGTGAAATCCCTCCCTGGCATATTCCCCCCTCCTCCCACCGTTTTAGGACCTGTAATCAGGGGCAGGGGTAGGCTTGCTAGAGCAAGTTTTCATTTCCTGCAGCATCTTCCTGCTGTTTCCATAGCAGCTGTACCATGTCACAGCCCTATCCATGGCACTAGAGGAAATAGTGGGACTTCTACCAGTCTGGTAGAGGGGGTGCGCAACCCTCTGTGTTACAGCAGCTAGAGAATGTGCTGTCACATTATGGATGGGTCAAGAGGGAGGTCCAGGGAGGAGAGAAGTGTCCAGAGTGACAATGCTGGCTGTTTTACCTATAGTCACAGGAAGTCACCAGTGCAGAGGCCAAGTAGTCTGGGGCTTTAATCTCAGTTTAGAGAGATGGTCTGGAGGCACCATGGCAACTTGATGGTCCTGGGAAGCTGATTTCATCAGTTCAGTGTCCAGTCTCCATGGAGGGGTCCACCCCCTCCATGGACAGGGCCACCCCCAGGTCACTAAGGAGCAACTAAGGTGTTTATTCCCAATTACCACCTGAGAAAATAAATTCAAGGATCTGTAGGTGTTTTGTTAATACAGCTAAGAGCTGCCTCAATTAGCTTCACAGTGTAGTTCACTCTCAGCCATCTCTCTGATTCTGAGGCAGATGTTAACAATGGGGAGCAGAAGAGGAATATTGACATGAACTGGATTTTAGGCAGGAAGAAGATGGAGATGCTTTGTTTTTGTTGTTGTTATTGTTGTGTGTGTGTGTGTGTTGTCTGTCTGTCTGTCTGTCTTTTGGTGTTTGGGCCATACCCAGCACTACTCAGGGGTTACTCCTGGCTTTGCACTCAGGAATTACTCCTGGGGCTCAGTGAACCATATAGGATGCCAGGGATTGAACCCAGATTCGCCACTTGCAAGACGGCAAATGCCTTACCTGCTGTGCTATCACTCCAGCCCCTGTTGTTTTAGTTTTTGCTCTTAATAAAAGACTGAAGGTAATTTAGAGAAATAACTACACTGACATCTATCATGATAATGATAGTGAATGAGAAAAATAGAATGCCTGTCTAAAATACAGGTAGGGGGTGGGAGAGGAGGAAGATGGGGGACATTGGTGGTGGGAAGATTTCACTGGTGAAGGGGGTGTCCTTTTTTATAACTGAAACCCAACTAAAAACATGTTTGTAATCATTATGCTTAATAAAGATATTAATTTAAAAAAGAAGACCAAAGATGAAAAGGTTATCACAGACAGAGCCTTGTGGGAAGGGGACAGAATTGCCCAAGGAAGCCCCCACATTTCTAAAGGTGCCTGAAGACACCAATGCTAGGACTCCCATGATTTAAATTTTCCCCAAACTTTTCTCTGGATTGCCTCAGTCTTAGCTATGCCATTGTCAGGAATGGTGAGCTTTGATTTTTATCTTGTGGCTAGCAATGCTTTGATATTTATTTAAGGTTGATGGACTACTACTTTGGAGAACAAGGGTTCCCTGGGGTATTCTATTAGTGGTTCTCAGCCAACCAGGTCTACGATACTGGAGAGATGGTGCTTCTTGGGTCCTGTGGTGCCAGAGACTCACCAGGACACCCTGGCACTCCTTTAGAGCCTCTAAGAATGCCCTCTGCAATACTTGGTGTATCAGGCAGTGCCCCAGCTTTGAGTTAGGTTTGGCTTGTGCAAGTCACATCCCTTTATGCCCTGTTCTCTCCCTTCAGTTCCAAGCATTTGAGCCATCTTGAGTATTGGCTTTGTGACATTTTGTTTGGGGGTCACACCTGGCAGTGCTCAGGATTTACTCCTGATTCAGCATTCAGGAATTATTCCTGGTGGTGCTCAGGGGGAAATATATGGAATTCTGGAGCTCAAACCCAGCTTAGCAGCATGCAGAACAAATGCCCCACCCACTATGCTATTACCCAGGCCCTTGGCTCTGTGATTTATTTATTTTTAACAGAGCTGTATCCAGAAGAACCTGCCAAACTGGTGACTTGAAAAGCATAGTTGTATTTCATTCCTACCAGTGCCTGGTGCTGGAAAATTCTGTGCCGAGGGCATATTGAACTCATTACAACAGGGGTTCTTCTGAGGCGTTTTTAATAGTAGGAAGTGATGATCCAAACTTCAGGAACATATCTGCATTCAGATCAACTCAGTGCTTTTCATGACCCTGTCTGTGAGGCGAAGGGGTAATAAAATGCCTATATTGATTTTATCCTCTTTGCACACCTCTGGTGCTGCTCCACCATGGAGCATTTGCTGTTTTGGGTGCTTAGAAAAATGGGCTCATAGGAATCCACAACCCAGATGGCATTATGGCTTTCAAGCAAGACCATAGCACCATTTCTGGGTCTATCTTGGGAACTAGAACTCGAAATTTTGGCCACTGAGATGGAGAAGTGTATCTCTGAGAATTGTGCTTTACTTAGAAACTATTTAAACAATCGAAGTGCAAGTCTTCCAGGTGTAAAAACCCAGTACTCGGCAGGAGGGTGAGCACAGGCAGTGTAGACACAGGGATATCTCGCTGAGGACTCTGGGAGATGGCAAATTGGCACAGTAATCTTGCTGGGGTCTCAGTTTCAGTGGAAACCCATTTATGAATCATCCGAGTGGTAGACCTTTACTGCCTAATGCCAGGTTTTCCACTGGGGTATTTCAAAGAAATCAGAGGCTTCCACACAGCAAAAAGAGAAATCGGGAATTGTGAATCTAAGCAAGTGTTTCTTTTCAAGGGACTCACCAGCTCCCCTTCTTTCTTGGTTACTGCATTGAGGTTATTCAAATAGGAACCAAAGGCAAACCATGGAGTCCTTTAGAGTCCACTTCTTGGATACCACTGCAGATTTCCTGGTGAGGGAGGGTATGCACTGGGTAGCACTGGAGGAACAGTGGGGTTCAGAAGTCAGCTGCAATGAACCCAAGAAGCAAAGTAGCAGCAAGCGCCAAGCCAACCTTGATCTTCAACTCTGAGTTGTCAGTGCTGTGTTTCTGTTCCCTGTTTGCTTGCGGACACCCAGTAACCAAGAAAGAAAGAAAGCATATGTCTGTATTCTACTGGGGAAGCCCTGTGGGGCACTGGAAAGTCTTCTGTGCTCACTCTGTCCTCATGGTTGTCTTTCCTGAACACCAGCTTTCAAATAACCTTGACAAGGTAGTCACTTCCTTCTTGGGCCTCCTCCAGGAAGGAGAGAAATCCCCAATAACTTTCTTTGGCATTACCTCTTTGCAGTATGCCCTGGCTGAAAGTGTTGGGGCTATGTGCTTAGCATCTTAGCTTCTTGTTCTTTGGTTGAGTTTTTGCTAGTTACAGACTCAGGAGGTGAGGCAAGCAAGTGGATCCTGTTCTCTGATGCAGAAACATTTGGAAGTTACCTTGTGGCTTCCTCCAGTGCTGTAGAAGCCAAGAACATGTTGTTGGGGAATTTCAACCCACCATTTCTCTTACCTTGGGAGCTAATCAGCCGATATCTACATGACGGTCCTAGTTCTCTCTGCTAAGAGGGCATAGAGCATACCCATCCTTCCCAAGGTGGGTGAATGTATTTGTGGGTGAATGTGTGTGAGATAAAAAGAAAGCTGCAGTGTAGGTGGTAGTGGGGCCTGATTGCTGGTATAGCAGCCCTGCCACCCAATTAGGCTGTTGCTGGCTCCCAATTGTTATCCCTGAGATGAGCTAGACACACAGAGCATTGCTGGTTGGTTTTCCTTGGATTTGCTCCGAAATCACCCACTTCTCTCCCAGGATGCTTTGTGGGTCAGCACCAGCTGTGACTTCATTTGCCTGGCTGCCATGTCCCCCTACTCACTTCCAGAATCCGTGTTTCTATTCCTGCATGTTCATTAATAATACTGAGGTGGGAGGGAGGGAGGGAAAGACCCAGCCCACAAGCTTCCCTGTCATTGCTACTTGACTTTCCCAATGGGTGCAGACAGTTCAAGATTTTATTCGCGTTGACTTGTAAAGTTGGGAAGTCCAGATAGGTCAGACATCTCTCTGAATCTCTTTGAGAATTTGTAACCCACTTACTCAGCCTGTTTCTTTGCATGTAAAATGAGTCCTTTCCAGAAGGGACAAGTGCCTTTGTAGTGGGGAAGCAGGAACTTCTTGGCAGATGGTGGCTTCGGCTCTTCATTAGTCTGTTTGTTTCCTGCTGGAGCAAGCCAAGTTCTTGAGCAGAGCAAGCCTTATGGGCCACTGCCAGGGTTTCATGGACTGTTTTTCTGTTGGTAAACTTGGGGGTTCTTTCTATGGGTCAGCAGGATGGCTGGGTGGGGGCAGTACAGTCTATCTAGCCCGTCTCCCTTTCCCCAATGTGACTTCCAATGCTTTCCAGCTCTCAGTTGGGAATATCTGCTCCGCTCATTGCCCTATTGCACTGAGGGAGTTGATCTTCCAAGACTGGCAGTGGTCCATTCTGGTGATTGCCAGTTTACCAGACACAAGAAAACGAGCTCAAAAGCCTGCCTCTGAGTTTCAATTCCTGGATGTCTTGCTGTTTTAAACAGTAGATCTTCTATTAAAAAAGGAAAATAGTTTTGAATAAAAAAAGGGATTTGGTGCAGGGGAAACTGTAGGGGATCCTGAGCCATACCAGCTGGTATTCATGGATCACTCCTTGTGGTGTTAGGGATCAAAGTGGACAAGGCGAGGAATCATAACCCTGCTACTTTTGGGTGGGGAGCTTGGAATCGGTCAACTAGAAGAACATTCTGGCAGTTAAACTGTAGATTGAGGGGCCTGGGAGATAGCATGGAGGTAAGGCATTTACCTTTCATGCAAAAGGTCATCGGTTTGAATCCCGGTGCCCCATATGGTCCTCCGTGCCTGCCAGGAGCAATTTCTGAGCATGGAGCCAGGAGTAACCCCTGAGCACTGCCGGGTGTGACCCCCCCCCCAAAAAAAAGAAATAAACTGTAGATTGAAAAAGTTGTTAGTTGACAGTGGTTATTACTTGGAGCCAGGGACTCGGGAGAATGGAAGCCCCACTTCCATTTCTGTTCATTCACTGCCCTGGGCACTGTGGTGCAATTGAGAGGACAAAACTCAGTTAAGGAATCAGCCGTGCTTGGAGAAGGAACTTGTGTCTGCATCTTGAAGACTTGATTCTTGCTTTCTTCATCTGTGGAGGTCACTTCAGTTCCAGGAAATCTGCTTGTCAGACCATGACGTTGCATTGCAGCAAGTCTCTTCTGTGACTCTTTGAGTCTTTGTTACTTTGAAAAAAATGAAGTCTTGGCTTTGCAATGTTCTGACACAAGTCTAGATTCAGAGGCACTCGGATGTTTGGTGCTTGTCCAAAGGTTAGCCTGTTGGTGTATGAGTTTCTGGACTGTGACCTTGATGTTTTTATATAGCTAGTTCACCTGTCTGTGACCCTGGGGCCAGCCTGCCCAGGCATTGTTTGGTGTGACTAGTTGCTCATGCACATTTAAAGTTGGTGTGATTCTATTACTCTTAAAGGATGTTTACTATATTTTCTCTGCTCCCCTCCACACGTTAGTTAATTAGCACATTAATAAAAGGTGTTTCATTTTAGGATAGTCGCACAGAATTTCATCCATGATTACTAAGAATCGTGTTCATTCTTGAGCTATTTTAAGCAGCATTTGGAATCTGTCTATGGCATACCCAACTGTGTATTCCCTAGTAATTGGTAAGTGGATAAGCACTTCAGCATCATTGTTTTAAAAGGTGATGTTCATTATTTTTGTTTGATTTGTGTGTGTATGTGAGAAAGGGGGGAAAGATAATTTTTACTGAAACTTACATAGATGTGAGGAGAGGAAGGGAAAGGAAGAGAGGGAGAGAGAGAGAGAAAATAAAAGTACATGTTCAAGAGAGAACGTATATTCTCCAAAATGAAAAAGGAATGTACTTCTCTGAAATATAAAAACAGCTTCTCTAGAATGAAAAAAGAAAGAAACAAATAAACATGATACATGTTCAAGGGGAGAACACCATGGGCTTGAAGATCAAGCTGAAGTTCATTACTTATGTGTCCTAGGTCAAAGTTTGAGGATTTGTACAAATTGTTCAACTTAGCAATGACTCCAATCAGGTGATGTTGCACTTGTGAAATTTGGGTTTGTCTTGCATGTGGCCAATCCCATTTAATTCCTAACTACACATATGTGCTTCTAAGTACTTCTAGGGGTCATGCCCAAGATATAGAGCCAGGAATAGCCCTGTAGTCATGCCACGTGGGGCCCAGAATTCTTATTACCACCCTTAATCCCTGTGTTAAAAGTTAAGTGTTGACATTACTTCACTTTCCGTAACCCTTTTGGGTAGATGGAGGGTATCTGACATATTTTCCGGTAAACCCTTTTTCTGCTCTAATCAAAATAGATTGTCAGAGCCAATTATGGGTCAATGACAGGTTATTTGCAGAGAAACTGGAATTATGTGCAATGGAAAATATTTGTAAGAAGAGAACTTCAACCTGATGATTTTGTGTTTCGGAAGACCTAGCTTTGAGATTGTGTTGACTATATTTCATTGTTAATTAACCTTTGTCATGGAATGATTGATTTATTCAAATGAGTACATTTCAGAGTAGTGGTTTATTCTGTTTCCAAACATTGGGAATTATAGCATGAACTTTGAGAAGTGGGCGGTAAAAATGACAGGATACATTTAACCTATGTCAACTAATCATTTGAATTGGTGATTTCAAATCCAGCCTGGGGGTTAAAGCCGCTTATGTGTTTGAATGTCTAGTCCAAAAGGGGTGGAATGGGTTGTTCAGATGGTCTAATCTTGCTTTTTTGGAGATTTATCTGCTTTGTTTTATTTTCAAGGCTTAATTCTTCAGTTGTAGGAAAACTATTCATTTGATTTGATTTTTTTTTTTTTGGCTTTTTGGGTCACACCTGGTGGTGCTCAGGAGTTATTCCTGGCTCTGTCCTCAGAAATCACTCCTGGAGGGCACAGGGGACCATACGGGATGCTGGGATTCGAACCACCTTTCGTCCTGGATTGGCTGGGTGCAAGGAAAACATCCTACCACTGTGCTATCTCTCCAACCCCTGATTTTTTAACCTGGCAGTTAAGGTAAAGCAAAGAGAAGGTCAGGGAAAAAGTGGAGTACTTGCCTATGTATTATCATTTCTTGTTTTTGTCTATTTGTTTGCTTGTTTTTGATTTGGGGTCACACCAGGTATTTAGTCCTGGTTCTGTGCTCAGGGATCACTCCTGACCAACTCTAGACCATACAGAATGCACCCTACTGCTGTGCTATTAAATTATTCCAGCCCCAGGTTTGGTTGTTCTTCCTTTATCTTCTGGTTTCCTTGCTGAAAACTGGCAGCTTCTAAATAGCCTCATCCTGTACCTTTCCGATTATAGTCACAGAAGATAACACCTTTCTTGTTGTATCCTTCCCATGTGTTCATCCTAACAAAGTTTTCTAATTCACAATAAAGTTGAATTTTTGTGTATGAGAACAGAAAAACATAGCAGGGCAAATGCCTCTTCCCTGCAGAAGTGTTAAGCCCACAGCCCTATAGCTTCCCCCTTACATTGATGGATTTCCAGGATTAGAAATGATTTACATTTTGAATATTGAATAGTAGAGATTAAATTTGTGTTTGGAGTTGTGCTCTGAAAGTTTTGGAGAAATAACACTTCTGTCTGTCCACAGTTCTCTGTTCATTACTTGTTTCTTTCTTCATCTAGCTGGCCAGTACCATCGATGCCTTCTCTGATCCATTCAGGTGCAGCATCTCTGTGTTCCTTCTACAAAAATCCCCAGCAGGTGCATTCATACATGAGAATTTCACTTTTATTTTTAATCTTTATTTATTTAAGCTCCATGGTTACAAACATGTTCATAGTTGAGTTTCAGTCATAAAATGAACAGCCCCCTTTACCAGTGCAGCTTTCTCATCACCAACACCCCCCAATTCCCTCCTCCCTCTGCCCCTGCTCTCCTCTGGGAAAGGGGATTGTTTTGGCTTTTCTGTTTTTGTTTTGGAGCCATATTCAGCAATGCTCAGGGGCTCCTCCTGGCCCTGAACTCAGGAATTATTCATGCCGGTACTCTAGGGATCATATGGGATTGTGGGGACCATCTGGGATCATGGGGATCAATGATGGGTCAGCTGCATGCAAGGCAACACCCTCCCTGCTGTTCTCTGGCTCTGACCTTTGCTCTTGCTTTGACTTACAGACCTGTTCCCCTTTTCGCTGAGCCCATCTCTGCATGAAATGAGTACTCCATGGTTGAAACTCCAAAAATCCTTGAAGAGCAGACTTTATTCCTTCTCGTGTGTGATGTGTGCTTAATCATTTAAAGACTGATGCTTTGCTCTAAAAATGAAACAAAAATCCATCCTGGTGTTACTTTCATTGCCTACCTCCTGGGCCAGGCCTGGAATCCTCCTTAAGAGCCTAGGTCTATACTTCTGATGGCCTCACACCTGCAGGTTGGTGAAGGAGGTGGGGTCATTGGCTATCCCAAACTTGCCCTTTGCTCAACAACAACCTTTCCTGCCAAGAAGCAGAGGTGATGGTGAACCTGCATAGTCCCTGCTACAGGGCTTCTGTCTGTCCCACTCTGTCCCACTCCCACTTGTGACTGCAGAGGTGACCCGGAATCATTTCACTGCCTGTCCTGGGTGAATCAAGTGTAGGAATGAATGATAAGAAGAGTTTAGCCTGAGCCTAGATATTGCTCCCCATGGCTGTAGGCAAGCCAGGATATTATACTGGTATGCGGGGAACTCCCGTTGGTCTCAGATGTGCTGAAGGGGATCCCCATTGCTGGGCTATCTGCCTTCGGGTTTGCTGGTCTAGTGCACATAACACCCACTCCTTCCGTGAGTGGTGAGTGAGGTGTAGATATTTTTGGGTGTGGGTCAATTTGATGCCATGTTGGTGACAGGGACAGCCCCAGTCCCTCCACTTATCTGCTCCTGCTCTGTTTGTGGCCACCTGATTGCCTGTGACCATTTGGGTGATAGCTGGATTTTTTTCAGAGCCTCTGACCCCCAGTTCTGCCTGGATGCTTGACCTGCTTACAGATAGACCTCCCTGTGGTGTCATCCTGAAAACCCTGCCCAGCTCAGTCCCTGATCACGTGGTTTTCAGAGTCAAGCCAGTGACGTGGCTCATTGGATGAGATCAACAGGATACAGGGTGGGCGCAGGGCTGGAGTTCAGAGGAGTCCTTTGGGGAGTCCTACCCAGGAAAGCACTGCAGGAGGAAGCCAGCCCGTGTGGTGGCGTGCCTGGCTAATGTCATTCTAAACCTCGGAGGCTCTCCAGATGTTCTGTGATGGCTGGGCTGCTACTCTCGTCCAGCTTTCATGCCAGCTTGCCTGTGTTCTTATGGGAAAGACCCTGAGCTCTCTGCTGATGTGAATGCAGTCATGATGCCTCTATCCCCACAACAAAAAATGGGGTAGCTGCCATGTAGTTTTAGGGTGATTTCCCCTTAGGAAAAAAAAAAGTAGGATAAACCTCCGATGCACTTGGTGTATCAAAGAAACACCCCATGAAACCTGCTGGGCAGTGGGTTCATCACTGCCTGGCACACAGAAAGGGGGTGCCCCTGTCCTTCCTGCCACCCTCCAGAATGGCTAGAGGTTGTGGTAAAAAAGACAACCTGATTTCTTGGAAATGATCAACATTCAGCTCCATGGCTGCCTTGCAAGCTCCAAGCATTTTGTTTAGGCAGGAACTAACCCATGTTCCGGTCCAGGGTTCTAAATGCATTCTTCATCTTTGATGATCAACGGTTGCCTAGGTTCATGTTCTATACGTACTTGAACCTCAGAGCAAATAGACAAACCTAAACCATGACCTTCCGGTTCCTGCTTCCCCTTTTGGTGCTTGAGGTCAGGTGGGTGACGGGGCCACAGTCTGGCAGCTCGAAATGACAAGCCACCTGCACTTGGAGACTGCCTGGGGTTTCAGGGGATCCTAGGGTCTGGGGAGATGCAGCTGGCAGGAACGGGCATGTCCTCTGCTGTAAGGAGTGGCCCTAACTGGTGAACGGGCGGGGAAGAGGATTTTCCTAACCATCTGCCCTTATTCCCCACCTTGTCCAGGTGATGGAGCAGCACTGAGGTCCCTTGTTCTTCCAGAGGTGTGGGCTTGGGGTGAATCCTGCAGGAGGGTGGAGTACCACCCTCACAATTGAGATGGTTCAGAATGGGGAAGGAATAGAGAACCCAGAGAGACAGAAAGTGGTTGAGATATGGTGTATGGCCTCATTGGGTCTGCACGATCTTCTGATTCCTCCACATGTATCTCGGGTTCAGAGCCCTGCCCAAGCCCTGTGAACCTGTTCACAGGGTCAGGGGCTTGCCCTGGAGAGTTCAATGATTTCCCCTATTACTCATGAGTGGCACCATTCTCCCCTGCAACCAGACTGAGGATGGGATACAGAAGACTCAAGCCAGTGCACCCTGTTCTTAGTTGCAGGCAATTGCTAGAATCTGAGCTTCATCCTCACTTAAGGAGTCTGGGTTTTAAGGAGAATGAAAGACATTCCTGCAATAATAATAATTTTCAGACACAAAAGAGAAAAGAGCTGGAAGTTCCAGCTCACCCCAGGAAGCTCACCACAAAAAGTGGTGAGCTTAGTTAGAGAAATAACTGCATTTTGAACTGTCCTAAAAATGAGAACCTATGAGGGAAATGGAGAGCCTGTCTAGAGTACAG
>PVKC010041937.1:0-12063 GCA_004027635.1 Crocidura indochinensis
GGTAAGGCAGGCACCTTACCTCCAGCGCCACCACCCGGCCCCCCAACATTATTTTTAAAGCTCAAAGTTCTTATTCCATAAAAGGTGTGAAGATGATCATTAGCCCCAGCCTTCATGAGGGACCTAGTTTGTGTAGTGCTCACTGATCCCTCATCTGCCCACAAGCTACAGGATGACACTGGAGACTGGAAAGTCATAGAGGGTAGGTTACATTCTCCCAGAGGTTAGCCACTAACTCAGGGGGAACTTCGGAACGTATGCAAGTTCATATACAACCTGATCTCTTGCTGTCTGCATCTCCCCAATTGTTTCTATGCAAGATGGAAATAATTTCATATCCTTTATATCATTGCCTTGAGGCCTGCACAAGACAGAGAAATCCTTTGCAGATAGTGATGCACTATCCATAGATGGGTTCTTGACCTTTCTCAAACCCATGCCCAATGATGTCTTGTCTCTAAAACAGTGCACACAGGTCCATTTGTTGCTGTGAGCTAGATTAGTAAAATAATGCAGTAAGAACATCTAGCATTTTGCCTCCCTCTGTCCAATAGATATGACCATCCACTTCCTCTAACTTTCTGGAGCTGAGGCCAGCCCTCTCACCCACCTCTGCTGGCAAAGTCTTCAGGTATATCTTGAGTTTTTATTTGACTTTCATGTGTCATGTCCTCTTGTCTTGTTTTCTCCACTGGAGCCATTATCTGTATGTAGTAAAATAGGCCTTATGATTGGCTTAGACGGTGAATGGAGGCCTCTGTCTTTAGGCTCTGAACCACAACCCCAATTAACTGTTGGGTCTGGAGGTTCATGAGAGCAGCAGGTAGAAATCTCACTCACATGCAGGCTTCAGGAAGTAACAGCTTTATTCATACCCTAGCAACCACATGTGCGGCCTATATCATAACCATTTAAGCATACAGTCATTCTTAGCTAGCCCTGCGTCTTAACTTCTCTCAGCCATCTTTCCTCTGACCTTCAAACTGGTAAAGATCCAACAGGGCAAAAGCCAAAGACAAACAGAGATTCTCTCCTCTGGGTCAGAGCCCTTAAGTACCTTTCCCAGGCCCCTCCCAGGAAATGGGCAGGTTCTGCAGGTAAAGTTACAGGTCATCTCTGGTTCCCAAGATCCCACCCAGAATGGGCGAGTCTCAATTACCTGTATTACGGGGTGGAGCTACATCTGTACTTTCTCATTCTCCCTTTTTCCCTCTTCTACTTCCTCTTCCTGATTTTCATTCCTCTTTTTCTCTAGCTCTGCCTTTTTCCCTTGCCACCTTCTAGGTAGGATTTCTCTGATTTAAATATTTTTAATTTAAAGTTTTCTTTTCCACAACTTTTTTTTTCAAAATAGGAGCTTTTATATTACTTTATGATGAAGAAAAACAATGCATTTTTATTATCTAGTGACTTTGATTGAGGATCTTTTTTCTATGGTTAACATTTCCCACCCCCTTGGGCTTGTAGTCCTTAGGTGCCAGACACACCACAGTTGAGTGTCTTTATGACATTCATGGAGCTAAGAGAGTGTCAGTTCAGAAGAAACCTAACCCATATATTAACTCAGACACTGCAAATTGCTAAATAAAGAGCTCCAGAATGCCAATTTGATTCTCTTATTCACAACCTCTCCCACTGAAATGAAGCTGTTGAAACAGAAAAAGCAATGGGTAGGAAGGGAGGTTTCAGCCATTTTCCTGAGTCAGAAATTGGAAAGTTGCCACCCAGATTCAGCCATCTCCTCCACTAATTCATTCATTCATTCATCTGTCTAGCTAGCCAATCAGGAAATATGTTCTTGTCTGAGACCTGTGCCCAGGAGCAAAATTTTGGTAGATGAAAGGGTCCCTACTAGGCTTCTGTGATTTCTTCCGTCCAACTCTGTCTTTGTGTAGCTGGAACATTAGCTCATTTCATTTGTGTTTCTGGTCCTTAGCAGTTCTCCCAGGATTCAGTAAGAGCAGGAATTCCAGTGAAAGTGTGAAATGCCAGGAGGAAACAAATGAAAAAAGTGTTGGACCAAAGAGATAGCACGTCATTCAATTGTATATTTTGCATGCACCCAACTTGGTTCAATCTGTGGTGCTAATGTCTTGACCCAGTACTACCAGATAGGTACCTGGTATATCTGGCTATATCTTTGGTGCCAGTTGACCAAGTATTGACAGAAATGGCCTCTGGGACTCCCTCAGCACAGAGTAAGTGCTTCCTTGCTCACAAGAGAGGAAGAGAGAGACAGAGACTGAAACAGAGAGAGCAAGAGAGAGAATAAAGGAAGGAAAGAATAAAAGAAATAAAAGTAGAAGAAAAAAGAAAATAGAGATTCAAAGGAAGAAGGACAGTTATATATGGTGCCAAGAACACAAATTAATATGTACTTAAAGTGTGATTTAGCAGTTGTATTTAGGGTACATCACTATATCAGGAAATCTGAATAAAATTTATAGCGAAATGATGCTAATTATCCTCAGTTATACCCTTCTCCATATTTTGGTCCCATTGAGCTCTGTTGCCTTTTTTTTTTAGTAATATCTTTATTTCATGGATGCAAAATTCCTTAACAAAGTCTTAGCAAACCAAGTTCAACAACATCAAAAAGAGATTATATGCCATGACTAAGTGGGCTTCATCCCAGGAAAGCAAGGATGGTTCAACATATGCAAATCAATCAATATCATACAACATATCAACAAAAAGAAAGACAAAAACCAAATGATCATATCAATTGACACAGAGAATGCATTTGACAAAATCCAACACCCATTCATGATGAAAACACTCAGTAAATAACACATTTAAGCATCATGATTACAAACATGTTTGCAGATGAGTTTCAGTTATAAAAATGAACACTCCTCCAGTGCAGCCTTCCTATCACCAATGCCCGCCATTTCCACCCTCCCCTATTCCCTGCCTGTATTCGAGACAAGGCATGCTATTTCTCTCTCTCTGTTGCTTTTTGTTTAGCAGGAAAATGCAGTAGGAATTTCTGATTTTTCATTTGAAAACTGAATTTTTCTCTTTCAAGGAAAATCAAAGAACAATCTATTTCTTCCCACTAGATCCTAGTGTTTTGGGGGAGTCCACTTTCATAGTGATAGGAACATTGTTCTTAGTTATTTAGCCTTGTGCTCAGAAGCAGTAATTAAGTATATTTTCTCCTCATTCTCTACCTCACTATACTCATGAGTAGGTGGAAAAGGAATGACCCACTTGTTTGCAGTCCTGTATTGACCTGGCCTTCAGTAGATATTTATGCAAAATTATTCTGAAGAGGAAGGTGCAGGTACATAAGGAATTATAAAAAGATTTACACTTTGTTTTTCACTGTTCATTTCTGTTTCTAAAATCTTAGCATAATGCTAAGGTATTTTGCTGTCTGCATTTTAGTCAGCCACTAGCTTTTATTTAAAATAAAATTGAAACATCCTGAAAGAGAAGGGTTTTTTTCCCAGAAAGTTCTCTGGGCCTTTCTCTTAATCACTGATTTACCTGCCATAACCAATGCAGACATACTGTAAACTTCCTTACCTAAAGATTTTCACAAGACATTGTTCCTCTCTTCAGGAACCACCATACTATGCATACAGAGTTGTGTGAAACTCAGTTAGTTCACTGTCTGATGAAACAAATGAGCCATGTACAAATGATTGTGATAAATTATTCTGCTAATCTAGAAGGCAGAGCTAGATAAAGGGCATATCTGGTAGATGAAACTAAACTTCTAGCAAAATAAGGATAAAATAAAAGGTTGACATGTTTAAAAATCTTATCGTCTTGTGTTGTTGGCCTCTTCCTGTTTATTAAATTAAGGGATTCTTGAAGGCAGGGAGTGGTACCTGACAGGAACAATACAATAGGACTTTAGCTATGTTATTTGAGTGTATATCTTCCATTTCTGTGCTGTTCAATGTCAATTTCAAAATTAACAGCACTAGATTCCAATCTCCTGGCTCTGAACTTAGAAGTTGCTCCTGGCAGGCACACAGGGCGGACCAAATGGGTTGCCGGGATTCAAACCACTTTCAGTCCTGGGTCAGCAGTGTGCAAGGCAAATGCACTACCGCTGTGCTATCTCTCCACCCCCAGAACAGACATTCTATTTCTCTCATGCACTACCATTGTCATGATATTTGTCAGTGTAGTAATTTTCTTCAACTGAACTCACCACTCTTTGTGGCAAGCCTCATATCGTGGGCCAGACCTTACAGACCTCATTTCTATTGTCTCTGTGTATTATTACAATAATGTCTTTTACTTTTCTTTTTTTTTGTCTTTTACTTTTCTTAAAACTCATAGATAAGAGAGACAATTCTGTATCTATCTCTCTCCTCCTTATTTATATCTCTCTCTGACTTATTTCACCAGCATAATAGATTCCATGTCCATCCATGTATAGGAAAATTTCATGACCTCATCTCTTCTGACTGCTGCATAGTATTCCATAGTGTATATGTACCACAGTTTCTTTAGCCATTCATCTGCTGTCAGGCATCTGGGTTGTTTTCAGATTCTGGCTATTGTAAATAGTGTTGCAATGAATATAGGTGAGCAAAAGGCTTTTTTTGTGTTGTCACTTTTCTTTTTTTTGTTGTCAAGTTTCCTGGTTGGTAGAGACTGATAATTAACTCCAATATATAACCCTAAAGTCATGCCAAGGATTTGATGGAAATTAATCGTGCATAGAAAATGATAAACTAAAGGCAATTGCCATGTAAGGACAGTAATCAGCTTGAAATTGTTCTTCACAATATTCTAATCTAGTTACCTTTCCAATTATTCTTTGTCTTTTATAAAACTGCTGTTGGGGACTGGAGAGGTAGCATTAGAGGTAAGTTACTTGGTCCAACCTTGGTCCAGTTCCCCAATTTGAATTCTGAGCACTGCCAGGAGACTTTCCTGAGCACAGACTAAGGGGTAGCTCCTGAGCACCCTTATGTAGCTCAACCCCAAACCCCCTGGAAAAAATTGGTGAAGATAGATACCAATAGATTCTGTTCCTTCTTAAATGCCAAGATTAAGTGCTAGATAATCTTAGCTCCGTGCCCAATTTATCTCCATTACATTATACCAAACTGGCTACTAGACATTCCTTAGGGGGTTTATATTCATTCTCTCTAAGTTAGAACTCTTTATCTCACTATCTCTCATTCCCTTTGATAGAGATAACCCCCTGTGCCCACCTATCTGCTGAGCCATGAGCTGTTCTTTTTTTTCACAGTCTACATCTCAGTGGTTTCCAGATCTCTTGCCATTACTACAAACCTCTAATATATGCCCGCTCTGCAGTCCACTACCTGAGTCTTCTACTAGGCTCTAAGCTAAGAATTATTGCAGTGGGTAAGATGCTTGCAGATCCCATATGGTCCCCTGAGTACCACCACAAGTGAGCGCAGAGTTAGTGATAACCCCTGAGCATCACTGAGTATGACCCAAAAAACAGTCCAGCCTGCTTTTTTCTTCTGTCTAGTCTCCAAAGAAAAACTAGTACAGTCTGTTAACCTCCTAGAATTTCCTACAATTTTGACCATTCAGATTTTTTTAGTTTCATCCCCTGCCACCCTGGCTTCATGTCTTTTTTTCTCAGGGAGTAACACATCACTTGAGTTCACATGTGTCAACTAAATGAACCAATAAACCCCAAGTTAGGAGGATGAGAGGCACTTACACAGAATATCTACCTAGTGAATGCACAGATGCTCCCTGCAGTCTATGTTCAGGAGGGAACTTGAATCCTAGAGAAAGGACTTGTCAATGGAGTGGATGGTGGAGCTATGTACATGGAACCCACACTCACACAGACATCTTAGACATGTTTGCACATTTACACAACTTAGACATGTAATCACACACAGGCACTTGCATAACTTATACATATACACACAACTTATATGCATATACATATATATGCACCTTACCCTCACCACATTAAGCTATTTGAGGGTTTTTTTAGCACCCGGTAGTATCACAAGTCAGTTCCACACAGCCTCTGCCTCACCCACAGAGCACACTTCATCTTGACCCTTACCTGACCTTCCCCTCCAGACTTTCAAAGGCTGACAATGCAGCATTGTCACCACATTCATACCCTCTGGTCATGGTGGCTTCTGGGCTTTGAGGGCTTTGTTAATGTCATGTCTGTTACCTATTGGTACACTGACCATGTGCCACTTCTAGACCTCAAATTCTGGACAGTATGTCTTCACCGCCTGTGGAATGATGGTAATAGGTCTGTTGTTATCCTACCCAGTCTGCAAAGAAGGGACTCTCGGTCAGTTGTGTTGATTTTGATTGGGCCCAGGGGATGTTTGGCCAAGTGAAAGACTGAGTTGCCCATTAGGCTATGTTTGTCTTCTTAGTACTCTCAGCTCCTCTGTCCTCTCACCTCTCTCCAGCCTTTACACATGTCCCCCTCTTGTCACCCTCAGAA
This sequence comes from Crocidura indochinensis, assembly GCA_004027635.1. Taxonomy (NCBI): domain Eukaryota; kingdom Metazoa; phylum Chordata; class Mammalia; order Eulipotyphla; family Soricidae; genus Crocidura; species Crocidura indochinensis. Next base: position 6,431 of record PVKC010041937.1, read on the forward strand.
TGATCAGGCAGTCCTCACAAATGACCATACATGTATCTCTTCTGCCTCGGCAAGTCTTCCAGGTTTTAACTCATCTTGAGCTTCGCTTTGATCATTAGCTTTTCCTGCGTTGGATCCTTCAGCTGTACCTCATTATGGGAAATGTTGCCCAGACTCCTCCCTGGGGTTCTCTTGCCACCCCTGTACCCTGTGCCTCACTCTCCAGTCCACAGACAAGCATAGCTCTGGCACAGGTTGCAAAGGCTTCACCTTTCATCTCTCTTCCTTTGGTCCATTATACCTGGACTGGAACAACTTCCCTGCTCCCATTTGTTAAATTATAGTCATTAGAGGGCTGGAGAATTAGTACAGTGGGTAAGATGCTTACAGATCTTATATGGTCCCCTGAGCACCACCAGAAGTGAGTGCAGAGTCAATAGTAGCCCTAAGCATTACTGGATATGACCCAAATAACAACTACTAAAACCATGCTCATTGGGTTCTTTTTATCATTGTATTTATTTGTTTGTTTATTTATTTGGTTTTTGGGTCATACCCTGCAGCACTCAGGGGTTACGCTTGGCTCTACTCTCAGAAATCACTCCTTCTGCGTGCAAGGCAAACGCCTTACCTCCATGCTATCTCTTTGGCCCCTGGGTTCTTTTTATTTTTAACTACTAGACAAAATACACCTCTCACTCTCTAATGCACTCTCCCAGTCAAGGGCAATGCTCCTCCCTCTGCACTAGCCTGAAGATTCATCTATAACACTCATAGCTCCTTGCTCTACACAACTTCCCTTGTCCTAATGCACATACTACCTGTGCTATACATGGCATGGTGCTGAGCATTCTTCCAATGTCTGCCACCTGCAGAGCACTGTATCACCCATACTGTGGGTACAGCCAGGAATGACCCTTTGTTGTGTCCCTTACCTCTAACGTACTCTCCTCACTCCCAATTCCCCACTGTCTTGCACCCTCTCTTGCCAGTGTAAGGAAGGAACATCCTGAACCTCACCTAGCTTCACTGCAGAGCGACACCAAATCTTTTCATAGCACATGAGTTCATGGTATAACGGAATGTCACAACGTGAAGAATGGAATTATGGGGGGCAGTGCAGTAGAATCTCTAAGTGCAATAGTTAGCAGCATTTTCTGTTGGCATCCTAAGGAAGGCAAATGTATATGAGAGCATTAAGTGATTATTCTTCTGAAAAGAAAGAGCTAGACAAGATAAGTTTGTGAACAGGTGCTCTAAAACATTGCATGGTACACAGTGCATGTGATGGGATATAGTGCTGAAGTGCATGCTTCATTTGAGAATTCCTCTTTTTTTTTTTTTTTTTTTTTTTTTTTTTTTTTTTTTTTTTTTTTTTTTTTTAGTTTTTGGGCCACACCCAGCGGTGCTCAGGTGTTACTCCTGGCTGTCTGCTCAGAAATAGCTCCTGGCAGGCACGGGGGACCATATGGGACTCCAGGATTCGAACCAACCACCTTTGGTCCTGGACCGGCTGCTTGCAAGGCAAACACCGCTGTGCTATCTCTCCGGGCCCCTGAGAATTCCTCTATGGTTCACATAGCCAGATCCCCTGGCTCCTAATGGGGACTGTTTTTTCACTCCAAGATTACTAAGTGTCCTAACTAGTCTTTTTGCCTAGAATCTACCCAACTCACTATTCCCACAGCTCTTTTTCTCAATATCCACCCCAGTAGTAGAAGGGTAGGAGATTTGCATCTCCCTGCCTTTCTTTTTCATATGTCCTAAATCTAGAATCACTTGCCTTACACTTTCTTTCACTTACATCTGTCCCTGCTTCTCCCTATAACTCCCACACAAATGCCTGCTCTTCTTAGTTCCCTTTCCACATGAGACTGCACTTCTCCTCTCTGGCTCTGAGCTCCTGATTTTGTGTAGTAAGTGTACATAGAGAGTGACGGTGAACCAGGTATATACTAAGTTCTCTAAGCACACAGAGAAGAGGCCCCAAATGCACTGTTTGCTGTCTCAGGGCTCTTAGTGACTGAATGGAAATCAAAGGAGACCTAGGGTCTATAGATAACCTCTGAAAGAGAAACTGAATTGCTTGGGGTATCTATCCAGTCATCAAAATTTCCCCAACTCTATTTTTTGTTTGTTTGTTTTTGAGCCACACCCAAAGGCTCTCAGTGGTTACTCCTGGCTCTGCGCTCAGAAATTCTCCTACCAGGCCCGGGGAACTATATGGGATACCAGAAATCAAACCCAGGTCGGTTGTGTGTAAGGCAAATGCCCTATCCACTACACTATTATCCTGGCCTCCCAACTCTATTTTTTTCAACATTTATTTTTCTCTTTGCCTCTATAATACTAATTATCCTGCATTATGTGTTTGCCACTTAATCATATCTGCTTTATATGATTATTTAAAAGTGTTCTATACTAATTTCTTCAAAGGATGTATTTAAGTGTCTCAGAGTAAGGCCAAGGCCTCACATTTTATACATTTGGTTAGTTGGCATTTGTTTCTATAACAGAATATTTCCTACCCAAATACCTCCATTTTCCACCACCATGTATATGGCCTGAACAGTTCTTTTGGAAGTGGTTTAGTCGTATCTGAATTATCTAGAATAGCCGAAGGCTAGAATGTGGCTCACAAATCAGCCACCTGTTTTTGAAAGTATCTATGGACAATGAGTACACACCACTATATTTATAACTCTTTCACAGAATGGCTGAGTTAAGCAATTGCAACATACTAATACAAATGAAGCTGGTAAGGTCAGACTCCAAGTTGTAGAAATCACTAGTGAGGTCAGAGTCACTGTATATAGAAGTCACTGGTGAGGTCGGATCTGAAACAAGTAGAGCACTCACAAAGAAGCATCCACTGCGGGAGAATAACTCAAATTATTGTATGTGGGAAATGGATATTTATATTAAGGGAGAGTAAGATGTGGATTCTGTGTCAGTCAATCAGGTAGGATGTGAGAGGAAATTACAACAGGGTGTGTGCTTCTGTGTTTAGGGAAGACGAGGTGTTTAGGGAAGAGGAGGTAAGATTAGGAAAAGCAAGGGTGTGTGCTCCAGGTGTTAAAACAAGGTATATATTGGTATCTACTTACTAACACTCATTTTGTGACCTAGGATGGTCTCAATCCTAGGTCTAGTTATTGGCTGTCTAGTCTAAGGGCAGCCTCACTCAGGATGATCTCTGTATTATATGGTTTTCATTCTTAAGAAAGTTAGTGCAGAATTGTTAATTGATGGTGTTAGAGTTCTGAGAGGGTTCATGAGAGGGCACACCTCAGAATGCATACATTGTTCACTTTTCTACTATAGTCACGCTTTCTGTTGTCCCCTTAAGTAAAAGTCAATCCTGTGGTCAAGTCTAGAGTCTGTGTCAGAGGAACCATCCCAGAAACTGATTTGAAGGAGAGAATTGCTGAGAAATATTATAAGGGTTAAGGTTCCTGTTTTGCACATGATCAACCCAGCTTGATTCCTGGGACCACATAGGATCCCTGAGCTTCACGGAAGGAATCTCTGAACACAGAGCCAGGAGTGATCCCTCAGCACTACCAAGTATAGCCCAAAAACTTAAAAGAGAATTCCATATTATTGTAGCTATTACAGGAAGCAGTTCACTGTACTAGATACTTTTCTCTAACCATTTTTCCCTTCTGTTGCAATGAGTACATGGTGTATGTGCAATCCAGCCTTGAAGAACTGAATTAGAATCATTAATATTTTCTGGGATCACATAGCTTATAAAAATACAGTGTTCTGGGTGCACTCATAGTCACCAGGAGATAATAACAGTCAAGCTTGTAGACTTGACCTTGGGAGCACGTAGGAAGACATAGTGTTGTGTGCCCTTCCTGGCTAATTGTGTCATGACTCCACTCCCAGATCATCTTAATTGTGACTTTTCATCCCTTCACAGTTTCCTCCTCTTATCCCCCACGAACTCTACTCACTCTTTCTGTGGACTATCAAGCATGCGCAGGACCTGCACTATGATTGCCAGCTTCCCCTGCCTGAGAATCACCAACAGATCCTTGACTACCCCACTTTCAGCACTACCCCACTTTCAGATTGCTTAACAATCTCACCCATCTACCACACAGAGCCCAGATATTAATTTCCTGAGTGACATCCTCGCCCCCAGTTCAGACATTGCTCCCCCTGTGGAAACTCCGTGCCATTTTCTGGATATACAAAACCTCTTCCTTGTATTGTTCCCACATGTGCCTTTCGAGATCCAGCCTTTTGGGTCCCACCATACTGCTTCTCTGATCATCCTCTTGAAATGTTTCTGCTCTTCAGCACCCACCCAGAGTCTCACGCAGTGCCAATGGCACAGGTCACATCCTGATGAATATTGAGTGCTGTGCTTCATTCTCCTCCTGCAGTGTATCCTCCTTTAAGGAACCAGATTTCATTCATGTTCATGCCCTTGTGAATGCCTTCCACAAGGAGAACTATAACTAAAAGTTGGTTGCATGAACCAGTGAGTAAATCATAAGTGCAAAGAGCTTTCAACATTTCCATCTCTATTTTGTCCACCATATTCTAAAAAACCATTGATATAAATACACTCAAGTCATGATATTAAATTAAGTTCTGATACACAGAGATGTCTAATTAGATGTTTGCAAAGAAATACTGACCAGACCACAGAAGTAAAAATCCTTAATGTACCAGGCATTAGAATCTCACCTTTAAAGAGATGGAAGGTGAGAAGTGTAGTCCCATTTTACAGAGGGAATCTGTGGTTTAAAGAATGAATAGTATGTATTAATGCCCAGAGATGAGATGAGGGCCAGGAGGTCTAGCTCACGATATAAAGCTTACCACAAAGAGTGGTGAGTGCAGTTAGAGAGAAATAGCTAGACTAACAACTACCATGACAGTGTTAAGGAGTGAGAGAAGTAGAATGATTGTCTGGAATGCAGGCAGGGGGTGAGGGAGGAAGGAACAAGGGGCCAATGATGGTGGGAATATTTCATTTGAAAAGGGGGTGTTCTTTTTATGACTGAAACCCAACTACAATCATGTTTGTAATCACGGTGTTTAAATAAAGATTTTTTTTTTGGTTTTTGGGTCACACCCAGCAGTGCTCAGGGGTTACTCCTGGCTCCATGCTCAGAAATTGCTCCTGGCAGGCACGGGGGACCATATGGGGCACCGGGATTCAAACCGATGACCTTTTGCATGAAAGGTAAATGCCTTACCTCCATGCTATCTCCCGGGCCCCAAGATATTATTTTTTAAAAAAAAATCAACAGTATGAATTTAACACAACTAAGAGAGCTTATGTTCTTCTTAGTCATACTGCTTAGATGTATGGCTGATAGGTCTTCTTAAAATCACCTGTAGATATGAAAAAACAGCTCTCGGTCTCATATCATTCATGTCTATTGTTTTCCTTTTCTTTTTTTTTTTTTTTTTTTTTTTTTTTTTTTTTTTTTTTTTTTTTTTTTTTTTTTTTTTTTTTTTTTTTTTTGGTTTTTGGGTCACACCCGGCAGTGCTCAGGGGTTACTCCTGGTTCCATGCTCAGAAATTGCTCCTGGCAGGCACAGGGGACCATATGGGGCACCGGGATTCGAACCGATGACCTTTTGCATGAAAGGCAAACGTCTTACCTCCATGCTATCTCCCAGGCCCC
>PVKC010041938.1:0-12079 GCA_004027635.1 Crocidura indochinensis
CATATACACAATGGAATACTATGCAGCTGTCAGAAGAGATGAAGTCATGAAATTTTCCTACACATGGATGCACATGGAATCTCTCATGCTGAGTGAAATAAGTCAGAAAGAGAGAGAAAAACGCAGAATGGCATCACTCATCTATGGGTTTTAAGAAAAATGAAAGACATTCTTGAAATAATAATAATTTTCAGACACAAAAGAGAAAAGAGCTGGAAGTTCCAGCTCACCTCATGAAGCTCACCACAAAGAGTGATGAGTTTAGTTAGAGAAATAACTACATTTTGAACTGTTCTAGTAATGAGAATATATGAGGGAAATGGAGAGCCTGTCCAGTCTACAGGCGGGGGGTGGGTGGGAGGAGGGAGATTTGGGACAATGTTCATGGGAATGTTGCACTGGTGATGAGTGGTGTTCTTTACATGACTGAAACCCAAACAAAATTATGTATGTAATCAAGGTGTTAAAATAAAAAAAAAAAGAAGCAAGTACTTTGCAAAAACCAGGTCCCCTGCATGTGATGTCAGGGTGGAATTTCTGCGAATCCACGACTCCTAGTGGGGCCGACTGCAAAGAACTGTGATTCCTGTCTTTGTGTTAATTTGTCCTCTCCTGTCGTCTGGACCTCTTGGGAGTGGGCTGAAGAGAGGCTGCAGAAGAGCACTTAGCTCCGCTTAGCTACGTGACTATGCGCTCTTTCTAAGGTAAGAACATCATCGCAAGAAGAAGAGAAAAATATCACACTAAGGATTGTGCTGGAATACTGAAGCCCAGCATTTCTGTCTGGACAGTCTTCTCTGCTGTGTGCCTAGACCAATATTTAATCCTTTGAGAGGCCTCATTCACGGAGGACTCCACTCACTTGTAGGCAAATCATCACACCCGGATAGGACGGAACCAGAGGAGTCTGGCTGCGCACATTGTTTAGCCAATAAATACCACCGCAACGCATAGAAAAACACACAATAATAGTGTGACAATGGGGAAACAACACAGGACAGCGTCAGGCATAGAGAGAGAAAATGACAGTTCTGATGACCAGATAATGACCAACAAACTAGTCAATCTCTCAGATAAGGACTTTAGAAAAGCAATACGGAAGATGCTGAAAGAACTCAAAGAAACCATGAACTGAGTTGAACCGAACACTAATAAGAACCAAGAAAATATGATGAAAGAAATCACAAAACTCCAAAATGAAATAACATGTCAGCTAACAGACCAAAAAAACTCAGTAAATTAATTGAATGGTAAAATGGATGATCTCAACACCAGGGTAGAGGAAGCTGAGAATAGAATTGGTGATGTGGAAGATGAGATAAATAACAACTCCATACAGTGGGAGAGATTGGAAAAGAAACTTAAAACAAGTGAAGAGACAATGGGAAAAATAGCCAAAGGATGGGAACAGATGAAAATAGAAGTCTATGATAAGATCAACAGAAAAAACTTAAGGATCATTGGAGTCCCAGAGACCCAGGAAGAAAATTTCCAGGAAGAATCAACTGTCAAGAACATCATTAAATGGGGCCCGGGAGATAGCATGGAGGTAAGGCGTTTGCCTTTCATGCAAAAGGTCATCGGTTCGAATCCCGGTGCCCCATATGGTCCCCCGTGCCTGCCAGGAGCAAATTCTGAGCATGAAGCCAGGAGTAACCCCTGAGCACTACCGGGTGTGACACAAAAACCAAAAAAAAAAAAAAAAAAAAAAAAAAAAAAAAAAAAAAAAAAAAAAAAAAAAAAAAAAAAAAAAAAACGAAAGAACATCATTAAAGAGAAACATCCAGAACTAATATAATATCCAGAATAATAATATCCAGAATATCCAGAATATATGATCACATATATTATGTGATCAAATATTGCATACCCAAAGAGTATCAACAAAAGAAACCCAGAAAAATACCCCAAGACACATCCTAGTCACAATGACGAATCCCACAGATAAAGACATAATTCTGCAAACAGCAAGATCAAAAAAAGGAAATTACATTCATGGAGCATCCTTGAGATTTACAGCAGACCTGTCACCAGAAACTCTCAAGGCCAGAAAGCAGTGGTGGGACATTGTGACAAGACTGAGTGAAATGAATGCTTCACCTAGAATACTGTATCCAGCAAAACTCACTTTCTGGTTTGACGGGAAAATACATGGTTTCACAGACAAAAAACAGCTCAGAAACTTTACGGACTCAAAGACACTCTTAAGAGAAAAACGGAAAGACTAATTGAAGACAAGACTAACCAAAAGACACACCACATTTTGATATAAAGATGGCATCAAATCCCAGGACAATACTTTCTCTCAATGTCAATGGACTAAATGCACCAGTTAAGAGACACAGAGTGGCTAAATGTATCAACAAACTCAATCCAACGTTTTGCTGTCTACAAGAAACGCACCTGAAGAGTCAGAACAAACATAGACTCAAAATAAAGGTTGGAGGAAATTTATCCAAGCAAACAACACCCATAAAAAAGCTGGAGTGGCCATACTAAGATCAGATAATGCAAACTTCATACTCAGGAAGGTTGTAAGGGACAAAGATGGACATTATGTATTAATCAAGGGGTATGTAGAACAGGAAGAAATCACTCTTCAAAACATATGTGCACCGAATGAGGGTCCAGCACAATATTTAATACAATTGTTGACAAAGCTGAAAAATAACACCAACAACAACACAATAATTGTGGGGGACCTCAACACAGCTTTGTCAACACTGGATAGGTCAACCAGACTGAAACCCAACAAGAATATACTGGACCTGAGGAGAGAAATGGAAGAAAGAGGCCTAGTGGATATATATATATGACACTCCATCCCCAGAAACCTGGATACACATTCTTCTCCATTGTACATGGGACATTCTCCAGGATAGACTACATGCTGGCACATAAAACATATCTTCATAATATCAAGAGGATAGAAATTTTGCAGGCTACCTTTGCTGACCAAAAGGCTCTGAAAATATTTGTGAACTCCAAAGGAACAAAGAAGAAAAGCTTTAACACCTGAAAGTTAAACAGCCTCATACTGAATAACCAGTGGGTCCGAGATGAAATCAAAAAGGAAATCAAAAGATTCCTGGAAACAAATGATAATGAAGACACAAACTATCAGAACTTATGGGACATAGCAAAAGCAGAACTGAGAGGAAAATTTATAGCCTTGCAAGCACACATCAGGAAGGAAGAAGGGGCTTACCTGAATAGCTTAATGACGCAGCTTATAGAACTAGAAAGTGCGCAACAAAAGTACCCAAAAATAGGGAGGCAGAAGGAAATAACAAAGCTGAGAGCAGAAATCAATGAAGTGGAAACCCAAAAAACAATCTGAAACATCAACGAAAGCAGAAGTTGCTTCTTTGAAAAAAATAAACAAGATTGATAGACCACTGGCAAAACTAACAAAGAAAGAGAGAAAGAGAGAGAAACTTGATAACTCATATTAGGATTGAAAAAGGAGAGATCATACTGAGATGGCAGAGATTCAAAGGATAATCAGAAACTACTTTGAGAAGCTCTACGCCACTAAAAATGAGAACCTGGAAGAAATGGATAAATTCTTGAACTCTTGGGGCCGGGCGGTGGCGCTACAGGTAAGGTGCCTGCTTTACCGCGCTAGGCCTTGGACGGACCACGGTTCGATCCCCCGGTTCCCATATGGTCCCCCGTGCCTGCCAGGAGCAACTTCTGAGCGCATAGCCAGGAGTAACCCCTGAGCGTCACTGGGTGTGGCCCAAAAACAAAACAAAAAAAAAAATTCTTGAACTCTTACAATCTTCCACGGTTGAGGGAAGAGGATGTAGCATATCTAAACACCCCCATCGCTATTGATGAGATTAAATCAGTAATCAAATATCTGCCCAAAAACAAAAGCCCAGGCCCAGATGGATTCACTAATGAATTCTTTCAAACTTTCCAGGAGGAACTACCAATCTTGGCAAGGCTCTTTCATGAAATCGACAAAACGGAAACATTTCCAAATTACTTTTATGAAGCCAACAGCACCTAAACTAGACAGAGATACCTAAAACAGACAGAGAGCAATGAAAAAAGAAAATTAAAGACCAATATCAGTGATGAATGCAGATGCAAAGATCCTCAACAAAATGTTGGCAAAAAGAATACAATGACTCATTAAAAGGATCATCCACTACGATCAAGTTGGTTTCATCCCAGAAATGCAGGGATGGTTTAACATCCATAAATCTATCAACATAATACACAATATCAACAACAAGAAAAATAAAATTCACATGATCATATCAGTAGATGCAGAGAGAGCATTTGATATGGTTCAACACCCATTCTCGATCAGAACTCTCAGCAAGATAGGAATGGAAGGAAACTTTCTCAATACAGTTAAGGCCATTTATCACAAGCCAGTGGCAAATATTATCCTCAATGGAGAAAAACTAAAAGCCTTCCCACTAAATTCTGGCACAAAAAGCTGTCCTCTCTCACCACTCCTATTCAACATAGCACTGGAAGTACTCGCTATAGCGATTAGGCAAGAGAAAGATATCATGGGAATCCAGATAAGAAAGGAAGAAGTCAAGCTCTCACTTTTTGCAGATGACATGATATTCTACTTAGAAAACCCTAAAGACTCTACCAAAAAGCTCCTAGAAACAATAGACTCACATAGCAAAGTGGCAGGCTACAAAATTAACACACAAAAATCAATGGCCTTTCAATATACCAATAGTAATAAGGAAGAAATGGACATTAAGAAAACAACCCCATTCACAATAGTGCCACACAAACTCAAATATCTTGGAATAAATTTGACTAAAAGTATGAAGGACCTATAGAGAAAACTTTAAAACTCTGCTCCAGGAAATAAGAGAGGATACATAGAAATGGAAACACATACCCTGCTCTTGGATTGGCAGGATTAACATCCTCAAAATGACAATACTACCCAAGACATTATACAGATTTAATGCCATCCCTCTAAAGATCCCCACGACATTCTTCAAAGAAGTGGATCAGGCACTTTTGAAGTTCATTTGGAACAATAAGCACCCAAGAATAGCGAAAGCAATCATTGGGAAAAAGAACATGGGAGAAATTACTTTCCCCAAATTCAAACTTTACTACAAAGCAATAGTGATCAAAACAGCATGGTATTGGAATAAGAATAGGCCCTCATATCAGTGGAATAGGCTTGAACACTCAGAAAGTGTTCCCCAGACATACAATCACCTAATTTTCGATAAAATAGCAAGAAATCCTAAATGGAGCAAAGAAAGCCTTTTCAACAAGTGGTGTTGGCACAACTGGCTAGCCACTTACAAAAAAAATTGAGCTTAGACCCCCAGCTATAATCATGTACGAAGATGTAATCCATGTGGATGAAAGACCTTGATATCAGACCTGAATCCATAAAATATATAGAACAACACGTAGGCAAAACACTCCAGGACATTGAGACTACAAGCATATTCAAGGAGGAAAATGCACTCTCCGAGCAGGTGAAAGCAGATACTAACAGATGGGAATATATTAAGCTGAGAAGATTCTGCACCTCAAAGAAAATAGCGTCCAGGATACAAGAGCCTCCCACTGAGTGGGAGAAACTATTCACCCAATACCCATCAGATAAGGGGCTAATTTCCAAAATATACAAGGCGCTGACAGAACTTTACAAGAAAAAAACATCTAATCCCATCAAAAAATTGGGAGAAGAAATAGACAGACACTTTGACAAAGAAGAAATACAAATGGCCAAAAGACACATGAAAAAATGCTCCACATCACTAATCATCAGGGAGATGCAAATCAAAACAACTATGAGGTACCACCTCACACCACAGAGAATGGAACACATCACAAAGAACGAGAGCAAACAGTGTTGCCGGGGATGTGGAGTGAAAGGTACTCTTATTCACTGCTGGTGGGAATGCCGTGTAGTTCAACCTTTATGGAAAGCGATATGGAGATTCCTCCAGAAAATGGAAAGCGAGCTCCCATATGACCCAGTTATACCACTCCTAGGAATATACCCTAGGAACACAAAAATACAATACAAAATCCCCTTCCTTACACCTATATACATTGCAGCACTATTTACCATAGCAATACTCTGGAAACAATCTAGATGCCCTTCAACAGACGAATGGCTAAAGAAACTATGGTACATATACACAATGGAATATTATGCAGCTGTCAGAAGAGATGAAGTCATGAAATTTTCCTACACATGGATGTACATGGAATCTATCATGCTGAGTGAAATAAGTCATAGAGAGTGAGAAAAACGCAGAATGGTATCACTCATCTATGGGTTTTAAGAAAAATGAAAGACATTCTTGTAATAATAATAATTTTCAGACACAAAAGAGAAAAGAGCTGGAAGTTCCAGCTCACCTCATGAAGTTCACCACAAAGAGTGATGAGTTTAGTTAGAGAAATAACTGCAGTTTGAACTGCCCTAATAATGAGAATATATGAAGGAAATGGAGAGCCTGTCTAAAGCACAGGCGGGGGGTGGGCAGGGTGGAGGAAGATTTGGGATAATGGTGACGGGAATGTTGCACTGGTGATGAGTGATGTTCTTTACAAAACTGAAACCCAAACACAATTATGTATGTAATCAATGTGTTTATATAAAATACAAAAAATAAAAGAAAAAGAAAAATAGAGATTTGAACAGCAGGTAGAAAGTATGGAAAATTATAAAAGGAGGTTATAACTTGATAGATTTTGTAAATGCAAGCATTATAAGCTATTTTTATATATTTCCTACATATACATAGTAAATGATATTTTACATACTCAATGATATTAATATATAATTTTTTTTGGTTTTTGGGTCACACCCAGTACAGTGCTCAGGGTTTACTCCTGGCTCCATGCTCAGAAATTGCTCCTGGCAGGCACGGGGGACCATATGGGGCACCGGGATTCGAACCGATGACGTTTTGCATGAAAGGCAAACGCCTTACCTACATGCTATCTTCCGGGCCCCTAATATATAATTTTTTTATAAATTTACCACTAAATGGGGAGGTCTCTCTCATGATGCTAAGGGATTTTGGACTCAGCATTCTGAACTCTTCCAGGAGATATTTGGCCAAATTATTTTATGGTCCAATACCCAGGTTCAAGGAATGCCCAAGTTTACTGTTACATATGATCTTACAGAAACTGATGTATATATATGTCTATATAAATATATAATACACATATATGTATATAGATATAAATATTTGGGGAAAATATAGTTCTCATTTTTGAAACTCTGACAGGAAATTCTCAGAAACAAGTTAAATAGAAGAACTGAGGAAGTACAGAGACTGAGACAAGGGATGTTCAGTCTTTAAAGTGGATAGACAGATGGCTAGATACGCACAGTTTATACATCCATGCATTGATTACAGTGTAGGTGATTTTATATATTCAGAGTGTGTGAGAAGACGTGGGCAAAAGTGATAGCACAGTGGGTATGGTATTTGCCTGTATGCAACCGACCTTGGTTTGATCCCTGGTATCCCATACAATACCCTGAACCTGCCAGAAGTGATTAGCTGGAACTAATCCCTAGTCAGGTGTGGACCAAAAAAAATATGTGAGAAGAAAGGTTCAGGGTATAATTTTTTTTGGGAGGGGGCACACCCGGCGTTGCTCAGGGGTTACTCCTGGCTGTCTGCTCAGATATAGCTCCTGGCAGGCACGGGAGACCTTATGGGACACCGGGATTTGAAGCAACCACCTTTGGTCCTGGATCGGCTGCTTGCAAGGCAAACGCCGCTGTGCTATCTCTCCGGGCCCAAGGGTAAAATTTTAGTTAAATATATTTGCATGGGATAAAGTATATGAAGGCAAATTAAAACAATACAAAGATGAACTTCTGCATATAGCAAAATTATTATTGCAATTTCTGTAGTCAAATGTATATTCCACAACAAATGAGTTAAAACATTTTTTTACATTGCAATTCCAGTGTCAACTTTGATAAATGCTGATGCCTTTAGAGGACTTAATAAAATAGTTTGCTATTTATAATAAAAATATTTTAATTGAATCTCATGGTAATTAAAGTTATAAAGTTTTTTATGACAGTGTTTCAGTGATTCAATTTTTCAACACCCATACCTTCACAAGTGCGCATTTCCCACCATCAATAATCTCAGTTTCCCTCCCTCCCATTGTCCCCACCCTCCACCTGCTTCTATGGTATACATTTTTCTTGGTTTTTCTCTTTCCTTTCTTCCTTTTAGGCACTGTAATTTTCTGTTTTGGTACTTAAAGGGTATTATGAACATTACTTTGCCTTCTTTTAGCATACAGAGCTTGTCCAGAGTGATCATTACTAGTTATTGTTATAGTGATCCCTTCTCTGTCTTAATTGCACCCCCCCTCTTTGTGACAAATTTTCTATCATGGACCAGTCCTCTTGCTTTTATTTCTATTATCATAGACATAGGTTTTATCCTCAAAAGAGAATAATTATTTTATGTTATAAAATATTATATTATAATGAATATTTTATATCTATTAATAACAATGAAAATATAGATAAACAAAATCACCTAACTAGACATAGAACATTCATTATATAAGCATTAATTTATTATTAAAAATGAAAAATTCTCATAGACAGCTAGAAATAAAGATTTATTAATCATGTGTGCTGAGAAATAAGTATAAATGTGTAAATGCAATATTTTAGTGAAAAAGTGTTGAGGTATTTTTATTCTCTTAAAAAACTTCTTTACACATATCTTAAAATCTGGTCTCAAGATTACAAATTCCCAAGCTGTTGCCCATCCTTGAAAACTGCATTGCTGCTTTAAATCTGAATATAACTGGGTCAAAGATTCTTGATGTTAATTTCACTGAGTTTTTTAAAACTGTATCTCACCATTCCTACTGAGACTACTAGATTTTAATTTGATAGATCTGATGTGGCTTTTATATGTATTACTTTGTATGAAAGTTCTTATTTTGATATTGCTACTTTCAATATCTTTGATGTTTGTCTTTTGTCGTTATGATAATAATCGCATCTTTGGGGTCGGACGGTGGCACTGAAGGTTAGGTGCCTGCTTTACCGTGCTAGCCTTGGACGGACCGTGGTTTGATCCCCCGTGCCCCATATGGTCCCCCAGGCCAGCCAGGGGCGACTTCTGAGCGCATAGCCAGGAGTAACCCCTGAGCGTTCACTGGGTGTGGCCCAAAAACCAAAAAAAATAATAATCGCATCTTTTAGATAATGTATGTAGATATGTCTTCAATGGGATTTTTTAGGCTTCTTTTATTTTAGTACCTGCACTTCTTACATCTGGAAAATTCTTTTTTTTGGGAGGGGGGTTTGGGTCACACCCGGCAGCGCTCAGGGGTTACTCCTGGCTCTATACTCAGAAACCACTCCTGACAGGCCTGGGGAACCATATGGGATGCTGGGATTTGAACCACCATCCTTCTGCATGCAAGGCAAATGGCTTACCTCCATGCTATCGCTCTGGCCCCACATCTGGAAAATTCTTAACTGTGATATATTTAGTGACTTACTACCAAATTTGTTATTGTATTCTTTAATAACTTTAATAATACTTGATTTTTTGTTGCTTTGTTTTTTGGATTATAGCAGTGGTGTAGGGTTCAATCCTAGCTCTATGCTCAGATATCTCTGCTGGAAGTTGTGAGAGCCCATCTCAGGTGCCAGTGATTAAATTTAAATGCAAGTCTAGCACCTTATTTACTGTACTATCTATCCAGTCTCTTGAAGTAATAATTCTTATATTAGGTTTCTCATTCCATAGTTAAGTTCAACTATTTGAGAGCTAACCGCATCTTCTGTTGTTTTCTAGATGTTTCACAAATCTCATGTTAATGTTCCAAGACATTTTCCTCAGCTGCTGTTCTCCTTCAGAATTATTATGATGTTTATAATATCACTAATAGTCCTAATTTCTGTCACTTCTGAATGTAGTTGTTTCTCTTCCACTTGGAAACTTTCTTGTGCTTTGTTGACTGTCCTGTGCCATTATTTGAGTATATAAATATCCTCAACATATGCCACTAAGATTACTTTCTGAGAGAGCATAGTGTCTGATTGTGCTGGTAGAGCCTGTATTATTGTTTGTTGTGTTGTAATATTATGGGGGTAAATATTTATAGTTACCATCCCTCAGTGATGAGACATTTGTTGGGAAAAAATGAAAGGGAATTAAGGAGTGAACAAGAAAAGAGCACACCAAGGAGGGAAAGATGAAAAAGAAGTGGAACTAACTAATCTGTGAGATGATTCCAAGATTTACAACACATGCTTTGCATGTGTGAGTTCTAGATTTTATGCACAGACATTTTATGGTCCCCTGAGCAACATTTTATATAAAAAATCATATCAAAACAAAAAAATGGGGGCAATATCAGAAAGTTAAAAAAAAAACTATGCTCCGGATCCACGCCTGCCCAGTAGGGCTGACTGCGAAGAACTGTAAGTCTTGTCTTTTCTTTGTGTTTCTTTGTCCTCTGCTGACCTCCGGACCTCGCGGGAGTGGGCCAACAGGCCCGAAAAAGACTCGCTCTCCCAGAGGTCCATCCTAGGGCGAAACACCCAGGAATACCTCATTAGACTGAAAACTGGCTATCGCAAGTACTGTGCAAAGCAAGGTCCCCTGATTGTGACGTCAGCCTGGGTATTTCTCCATACCCACGCTTGCCCAGTAGGGCTGACTGCCAAGAACTGTAAACCTTGTCTTTTCTTTGTGTTTCTTTGTCCTCTGCTGACCTCCGGACCTCGTGGGAGTGGGCTAATAATAGGCTGCAGAAGAGCACTTGGCTCCGCTTCGCTACGCGGCCGTGCACTCTTTCTAAGGATAGCACATCAATGCAACAAGAAGGGAAAAAAACACACTGAGGACTGTGCTGGATCACAGAAACCCAGCATTTCTCTCTAGATTGTCTTCTCTGCTGTAAGCCTAGGTCCAAGATTTGATCCTCTCAGAGGCCTCATCCACGGAAGACTCCACTCACTTGTAGGCTAATCGACACACCCAGAAAGGCTAGAACCAGAGGTGTCTGGCTGTGCACATATCTACCCAATGAATACCACCGCAACACGTAGAAAAACACACAATACTAGTGTGACAATGGGGAAACAATGCAGGCCAGCGTCAGACATAGAGAACGTAGATGACAATTCTGATGACCAGATAATGACCAACGAACTAATCAAACTCTCAGATAAGGACTTTAGAAAAACAATATGGAAGATGCTCAAAGAACTCAAATAAACCATGGACTGAGTTGAGCAGAACACTAATAAGAACCAAGAAAATATGTTGACACAAATCACAAAACTCCAATGTGAAATAACATGTCAACTAACAGACATGAAAAACTCAGTAAATGAATTGAATGGTAAAATAAATGATCTCAACACCAGGGTAGAAGAAGCTGAGAATATAATTGGTGCTGTGGAAGATGAGATAAATAACAACTACATACAGTGGGAGAGATTGGAAAAGACCTTAAAACATTTGAACAGACAATGGAAAAATAGGCAAAGAATGGGAACAGATGAAAATAGAAGTCTATGATAAGATCAACAGAAACAACTTAAGGATCATTGGAGTTCCAGAGACTCAGGAAGAAAATTTCCAGGAAGAATCAACGGTCAAGAACATCATTCAAGAGAAACTTCCAGAACTAAAGAATATATGTGATCAAATCTTGCATGCCCGAAGAATACCAACCAAAAGAAACCCCAGAAAAAATATCCCAAGACACATCCAGTCACAATGAAGAATCCCACAGATAGAGACATAATTCTGCAAACAGCAAGATCAAAAAAGGAAATTACATCCAAGGGAGCATCCTTGAGATTTAAAGCAGACCTGTCACCAGAAACACTCAAGGCCAGAAAACAGTGGTTGGGATATTATGACAAGACTGAATGAAATGAATGCTTCACCTAGAATACTGTATCCAGCAAAACTCACTTTCTGGTTCGATGGAAAAATACATGGTTTCACAGACAAAAAACAGCTCAGAAACTTTATAGACTCAAACCCACCCTTAGGAGAAAAACTGAAAGACCTAATTTAAGACAAGACTAACC
>PVKC010041939.1:0-12073 GCA_004027635.1 Crocidura indochinensis
TCTAGAGATGTTCATGGGCACAGTGGCTGGGAGCTCATTGAAGGTTGAAGAAAGGATGGGATAGGAGAGGACCGAGGGGAGAAAGGAAATAGAATGGAAGGGAGATGTACGCATGCTGCTGTGTGCTGGGCCCACTGGGAGTGCTGATGACACAAATGTAAATAAGATGTACTCTGAGATGCTCTGTCTAGTGGCTGAGAGAGGCCCATATGAATGGTGCCATTGGACAAAGACTCTCTGCTATCTTTGTCCTGCTGATCTGCATGACAGAGAGAGCGGCTCTTTGCCTCTTCCATTTCCTATTTACGCAGACATGAAGCTTCTGTGGCCCTTACACTTCCCTAAACTGCAGTGGAACCTCCATCAGCAATGAAACTTCTCACACATTCCTTCACTTTCAGAAGCATTTTCTACAGAGACACAAAGCTGGTCAATGTTTTGTTCTTCTTGGTTTGCCAAAGGTCAGATGTAATATTTTTTAAAAGACCCTTTTGTCTCTTCCTGCTGTTCTCAGCAAAAGAAAACAATATCTTGCAAATGAATGTGAGGGCATGTGTCACCTCTCTTATAATAAATCATCCCAGTGAAAGGCTAGCAACCTACCTAGGAATTAAGTGCCTTTCTGCCTGCAGTTCTAAACGTTTGAAAGACAGATAAACCAAGCCCAGAGCCAGAGAGATATTATAGCAGGTAGGGCTCTTGTTTCACAACCAGTCAACCTGGATTCAATCCCATTCAATCAAATTCATTAGCAATGACCTCTGAGCACGGAGGCAGAGGGGAAGAAAGAAAGAAAAAGAAAGAAAGAAAGCAAGCAAGAAAGAAAGAAAGCAAGAAAGAAAGCAAGAAAGCAAGAAAGCAAGAAAGCAAGAAAGAAAGAAAGAAAGAAAGAAAGAAAGAAAGAAAGAAAGAAAGAAAGAAAGAAAGAAAGAAAGAAAGAAAGAAAGAAAGAAAGAAAGAAAAAGAAAGGAAGAAAGAAAGAAAGAAAGAGGGAAAGAGAGAGAGAAAGAAAGAGAGAAAGAAAGAGAAAGAAAAAAGAGAGAGAAAGAAAAAAGAGAGAAAGAAAAAAGAGAGAGAGAAAGAAAGAGAAAGAAAGAAAGAAAGAAAGAAAGAGAAAGAAAAAAGAGAGAAAGAAAGAAAGAGAAAGAAAAAAGAAAGAAAGAAAGAAGAAAGAAAGAAAGAAAAAGAAAGAAAGAAAAAGAGAAAGAAAGAAAGAGGAAGGAAGGAAGGAAGAAAGGAAGGAAGGAAGAAAAAGAAAGGAAGGAAGGAAGAAAGGAAGAAGAAAAAATATAGATTTCTTTTCTTTTGTTCTGGGAGCAGGGGAGCTTTTGCTGGCAATGGGGAACTGAGAAATTTCAAGTCTAATGCCTTCTACCGAGTTTAAATGGGGCCACAGGGATTGTGCTCCCTCAACAATCTTCCCTCTTCTTCCTCCTGGATTCCAGGGCCACCAACTGGGCACCTGTCCAGGGAGCCAGCGAATTTAAATTAGTAAAGAAATTAAAACAAGTATAAAATAAAGATTTTATTTAAAAAAAAGAAGGAAGGAAGAGAAAGAAAAAAAGAAAAAAAGAAGGAAGAAAAAAGAAGGAAGAGGAGAACAGGAAGGAAAGAAGAAAGAGAAAAAAGATAAGGAAGGAAGGGAAGTAAAGGAAGAAAGGAAAGAAAGGAAAAGTAAGAAAAATAAGGAAGAAAAAGCAGAAGGAAAAGAAGAGATGGAAGAAAAGGAAGGAAGACAAAGTTAAAAGAGAAAACGAAATAAAGAAAAGGAAGAGAAGAAAAGAGGAAGGAAGGAAGAGAAATAAAAAAGAAAAATAAGGAAGGAAGGAAGGAAGGGAAGAAAGGCAAGAAAAGGAAGGTAGAAATGAATGAAGAAAAAGAAAAAAGAAAGAAATGAGGAAGGAAGGAAGGAAGGAAGGAAGGAAGGAAGGAAGGAAGGAAGGAAGGAAGGAAGGAAGGAAGGAAGGAAGGAAGGAAGGAAGGAAGGAAGGAAAAACAAGGAGCCAAATCTTATATCATGATGTCTACAGTAATGGAAATTCCCAGCCCCATCTCTTCACTGGTCCAGTGATTCTCCTCACAAGACCCCCCACATTCTGCCACAGAAAGCCCTTATCAGTAGCAGGTTAGGACATTCTGTACTGATCTTTCCGGCAATAAAAATGTGAAATGATGCTACTATACAAGGATACTTCTGCTGACTTTAGTAGCAAGGCATCAGGTATCAGGCCTCCCCTTCTTCCCCCCACATTCCACCATACATACACACAGGTCAACAGGGAAAGACTTCTTGCATGTGATTGTTTGGGGGGTCAAACCACAGAATTATAAATATGCTGTCATTAATAATATCTACGGGCATCCTTTATTGGCATCCAGAACATCAATACCTGGGGGCTCATGTTCCAAATTGCATCCATTACATTAGTTTGAAAAATAATTTTCCAGATGAATTTTCTAGTAAATGACTTTTCATATATTAACTCAAAATTCACCCCGCAGAAGGAAGCCAGAGAGATTGAGCATCCACTGTAGTTGGTGCAGGTGGTAAAGGACATTATTGAGTTTATCTTCCTTAGGATACAATTTTAAATTTAACCATAAATTTTCATATCCTGGGTCTGCACTAACATCTTTGTTTAACCAACATTTATCTGCAACATACTATCCTGACTTAAGAAAAAAATAGGAAAAGAGAAAGTGAGAAAAAAAAAAGAAAGAGGGGCCGGGCGGGCGGTAAGGTGCCTGCCTTGCCTGCACTAGCCTAGGACCGACCGCGGTTTGATTCTCCCGGTTTCTCATATGGTCCCCCAAGCCAGGAGCGACTTCTGAGCGCATAGCCAGGAGTAACCCCTGAGCGTCACTGGGTGTGGCCCAAAAACAAAAACAAAAAAAAGAAAAAAAAAAGAAAGAAAGAAAAAGTGGTCCAGAAATCTCCAAATAAATTTAGGTGAATAATAAAGAACGGGCAATGTGTAAAAGCAGCCAATAATTTTGCATTGCCAAAAACATAGCAAGAAAACAAAAACTGCAACCCAAATTCTAAAATAAAATAAACTCTCAAAACATTTTTTAAAAAGAAAGAAAAGCTGTGATCGAAAGTGGTAGAAATTAAAATTGTTCCCTGTAGTTTATTATGTTGTTGTTGTTGTTGTTTAGCTCTCTTGCTTCCAGGCAATACTAAAAAGTTATGGATTTAGATAGAAATGTTTTCCAATTCACCAAATTAGAGAAAAATAATTCCTCAAGTATAAAGGGAGTCATTAGTTAGTAGAATATATTCAAATTGCTTCCATTTCCTTTTATCCTCCAAATCAACAAAACTTATACTAAGATCATTCCCATGAGATTTTCCCCCTTTCAGTCATAAAAATAACCTACAAGAATGTATAATGCCAAATTATAGTACCAATTTAGAAAAGATCAATTAGGCATAAGTTTGTAAAAAAATGCTTATTATTATTAGACATATATGAGATTTTTTTAACCCCCACAAATTGAGATTTCTGTAAGTTATACTAATGTAGATGGGCCTAATCACTTGAGGCCTTCTACTGAAACTGTAATGATCTTGCTCTGCTAGCAGACTGCTTAATATTAGCTCAAACCTCTCTAGAATCCCATCCTGTAGATCAACCCTGCAGAGTTGTAAACCCAGCAATAGATAGATCATTTACATTAGAAAATAAAAATAAGATAAAAGAAATAATCAATCACTTATGTTGAACAGTAGTGAGAAAAACAAAACAAAAAGTTCCAATGGGGTTTCTGCTTTCTTTTAGAGAATTGGAATGTGTTGCTTTCTTTCCCACTGGTTTGACTTAGAATTTATCTGTTTTGTTTTGGTTTTTGTTTTGGTTCATACCTGGCAGAGCTCAGGGATTACTCCTGGCTCTATGCTCAGAAATTGCTCTTGGCAGGCTCAGGGAACCATATGAGATGCCGGGATTCGAACCACCAACCTTCTGCATGCAAGGCAAACGCCTTATCTCCATGCTATCTCTCCGGGCCCCAGAATATTTTTTTACTTGGAATATTGTTATCTCTACATCAAGAGAAGAAAACCTCCAGGTAATTAAGAGCTGAAGTGATAGTACAGCTGGTTGCAAGCAAGTTCCATCCCTGATACACTTTCTAGTCCCCTGAGCCCACCAGGAGTGCTCCCTGACAGCAGAGCCAAGAGTAAGCTCTGAGTACTGCCTAATGTGGGCTCCCCCAAAATAAACAACAACCAAAACTAAAACCCCAAGCAGTTAAACTCTATTCTGACCATTTATCTGATCTTACTTCCTGAACTTCCTTCTGATGAAACTATAGGGGTAAAGTTTCTACTTTCAATTACTCAAGACTTCGGTACTTCTTCGCAAGACCTTCTTCATACCACAGGACCAAATACTGACTCTGGTTCATGTTTCAGAAGAATCCCACATGAAATTCCAGTCCTTAATAGTGGAGTCCATGAGAAGATAGACAGATGAACTCTCTCTCTCTCTCTCTCTCTCTCTCTCTCTCTCTCTCTCTCTCTCTCTCCCTCTCTTCCTCTCTCCCCCTCTCTCTTTCCTCTGCCAGTTCTGCATCTCTGAAAACTTTGCCTTTCAATGGCAGACCTTACCCCTCCTTTCCTCACATATACTGACCCTTCTTTCTCCTTACACAGATCTGCAGGCATCACCTGTAGGCATTGTTCTTGGCTGGTTCATCTTCTGCCCTTCCTGGGCTCATTCTGCTGCAGCCATATTGGCCTTGCCTCTTTCCTGAGACTAAATGAGTTGCTTTTGCTACCCTATCTAGAACATTCTTTCCTGGCAGGATCCATGTCTCTTTTTTCCTTCAAGAAATTCTGTTCTTTGAAATTCATCCTTAATCATTAGCAATTAAAATCCTATCAAGCACTCTCCCTCCCTCTTTCTTATAATAACGCCCCCACTGTAACACTTGTCACCCGCTAATGTGCTCATGAATCTACTTACTGCTTTCTGGTTTTAGTTTGTCACCAAAGAATGAAAGCTGCCTAGGGACAGGGATATTTCATTTCCATATTCCTGCAATCCTTCTGTAAGTATATGTTGCTAAGTGAAAGGCCGGGTTGGATAAAATAATCTATCTTTTCTGCCCCCTCAGGAAAAATGTTCTGTCACTTACCTGCTCTTTCTTTATGTCTTAAAACAAATTCTACTAATTGGTATTGAAAATATTAATAGCTAAAACTCAACTATCAAGAACTTTGCAAAGCATGATTCTTAACATCTTAATACCTTGGGGCCAGAGAGATAGCACACCGGTACGGAGTTTGCCTTGCACGCAGCCAATCTAGAACAGTTCAAATCCCAGCATCCCAAATGGTCCTTGTGCCTACCAGAAGCAATGATTTCTGAGCACAGAGCCAGGAGTAACCCCTGAGTGCCGCTGGATGTGATCTAAAGACAAAACAAAAAAAAATGTTTTTTAATTCTTAAAACCTTTCCTGGACTGCTCATGTTATTACAGAACCTAACATATTGGAGGTTGCAAAGCCAGCCTTTGGCTATTTGTGAAATGTTCTCTTCATCCATACTTTCACTTTCCTCCAACTTAAACTGCACAGGCCTGGTTCATGCTGGTACTTCAGCCTGGAGATCCCAACTCTCTTCTTACATGGCAAGCTTATATTTACACTTCTTGGAAATAAAATTGTTTTATTTAGAGACATATTGAAGGAGATACAGAAAGATATGTGTTTCTCCAGAGGCAAAAAGCCCACATTTCAGGATGAGATGTCAGCAACCCTCAAGATGGAGAACACTTGCACTGATTTTCAAACCATTTTTATTAAGGTTATAGAAGTCATAATTTCTCTGATTATGCTCTTTAATGCTTACAACATCCCATTACCACATTTATCACTAGAGTCTGCTTTCTTTAACCAATATCCTGGGGCTACTCCAAGCTATCTACCTCCCTCCTCTCAGTAAACTCATTTCTGGAGACAAAATCCCCAATTAATATGAATTCAATTATTCATTTGTTTCCTTACTGTGTTTCATAATATTCATGGATAATAAAAAGTCTTTTTTTAATTGTGGAGGTGGTGACACCAACACACATATAAAGCCCTGAAATTTGACAAAATTATAAATTAATGAAAAGTTGATACAAATATGTTTTCAAAACCGGAACCTTTCTTTTATACAGGTATACAATATTCAAAATGGATAGGATGAATTATTCTCTGCTAATAATTTTTAAAATATATATGAAATAAATTGATGCTACAAATGCACAATTTAGGAAGAGTGAGAAGTTAAAATAATTTAAGTAAAAATATATGACTAGACTTATAAAAGCATGCTTTATCTGAAAAAGGAAATATTGAGTTTATATTAAAATATGCTACATGATAGATAAAATTCACCTTCAGTTGCTCCCCTATCAAGATGATTGAGTCTTTCTTTGAATGCTTGCAAAATCATACACACATTTCTATAAGTCTGGTGTCTGTCATCCTGAATTGATGCTGGTGAACTCACCTGTTCAATCTGTCTAAGCTTCACAATTTTTAAAGTCATGGAATATATCTTTGAGCAATTTTGTCCATTCCTGGCATAGAATAAATGCTGAATACATTTTATTTTAATGGAACAACTTATTTTCCTGTCAATCCCTTCCATAGCAAAAAAGCTCCATAAATCTTAATTAAATGAAACAAATGGATTATGGCTTTCCATCTTGAGGTTAACTTTAAAAATGAGGCACATTTTCACCAGGGACCTGGAGGAAGGATTGTGCTGTTGAATTTGAGGCTCATCCCTAATTCCACTTAGGGAAAGTGTCAGAAATTGAGTCTTTGGGGTGGCCAGTCATGATTGGAAAGGAGAGATGAATGATTTTGAGGAAGGATTTGTGTCAATGTGACAGCAACTAACCCCAAACTCACTGGATCCCCAGGTCCCTGGGTGGAAGAATAACAGTAACAGTCCAAAGCGGCAGTATAGAAAGAATAGCTCACAGCCACAGAGAAGTTTGAAAATTTACCAAGGAGAGTGCCTGCCCAAGAACCATATGGGGGCAGGAGAGAAAGCACAGTGGTTAAGGCACTTCTTTGCGTGAGATCAAGCATGGGTTAATTCTCAACTCTCTCAACACCACCATGGGCCACTACTAAACAAGAACAGGAATAGTCCCTAAACACTGTAAGGTGTGACCCCAAACTCTTTCTTCTCCCCACAAAAAACCCAATGTGTTTTGATCGATGATTGTGGTTTGTGTTCAGGTTGCATCAATCAATACTTGATGGCTACTCCCAATGAAGTGCTCAGGTGCTATTTCTTGTTCTGTGATCAGTAATTACCCTGGGTAATGACTAGGGGACCATAATTTTTGGTAGTGTTAGGAGACCACATAGCACAGAGATTGTCTCTGGAGTTCATGCATGCTTTGCATGTGCTCTGACCCTTTGGGCTATCTCCCTAGCTCTAAGAACCCTTTTTGAACTCAGAGTAAAGAATGAGGAAAAATACTCTTCTTTTAAGGGGGTTGGGGGGGAAAGAATGTTTAAGAAGGCACACCTGGTGGCCAGAGCAGTGACAAAAGCCAGTGCTAGCCTAGAATGGAGCGTGGTTCGATTCCCCAGCATCCCATATGGTCCCCCGAGCCAGGAGCGATTTCTGAGTGCATAGCCAGGAGTAACCCCTGAGCGTCACTGGGTGTGGCCCAAAAACAAAAGAAGAAAAAGGAGGAGGAGGAGGAGGAGGAGGAAGAGGTGGAGGAGGAGGAGGAGGAGGAAGAGGAAGAGGAGAAGGAAGAGGAGGAGAAGAAGAAGAAGGAGGAGGAGGAGGAGGAGGAGGAGGAGGAGGAGGAGGAAGACACACCTGATGGTGCTCAGGGGTCATATGGAGTAACAGGATTTGAACCATTTTCAGAACCTTAGTCACATGCAAGGCAAGTGCCTTTACCTCAGTACTATTTCTGTAACTTGATTGTTGAATCTTGAAGACTAGATATGGAACCCAAAATTCCATTTAATGTGTGTCTAAACAGTCATGGTTTCAATGTCTTAATATAAGATACTTCTCATAGGTATTTGACTGTTATCACTTCTAGAGTAAGCTTTTCCACCGGAAGTAGAAAAACAAACGAGTGTAAATGAGAGTATATGACTTATTTCCAATAGAAGGAACTGGTATCAAATTGTACGATCAACTAAAAAAATGGAAATCTTATTTCTTTCTCCAACATTGTTCACATTCCAGGTTTGAAAAGATGCTCAGTGCTAGAAAACTGAGGTGTGTGTTAGCCTCACCTCAAGTCATTGCTTGGATGCTTACAGATTCCATGTAGGTTTGAATGTCCTTGTCCAGCCTTTCAGTAACAGATTTTATCAAACATCCTGTTGAAATCGCTGACCCGTTGTTTTGAGCAGTTAATTACAAAAACTGTCAGAGGTGAATGGATGGCCTCTTAAGTAGGTCTTTGCGTTTCTATTTCTTTGATAATAGCTATCCCACAAATTCTCTTTCCTTCTTCAGACTTGGGTTAAAGGTTCACTGGCTTTGCTTGTTTGGGTTTTGGTGCTGCAGATCCCCTTTCTCTTGGATGTAATGACATGCTTCACTCTCTCTTCCTTGAGTCAGACATCTCCTTTTAGATCTTTGGCTTAACCACTGAAATTTTGTAACGACATTCTTAAAATTTGAGGTAATAATGATTATTTAGGCCAGTGCTGGCAAATGATTGCCATGCATGCAATTATACAGTTTCTAAAGTCACATCAAGGACAGGAAAATTAAAGAGTAAAAATGAATTTTAATCATGTTTTATTTAACCAATTGACCCGAAATATTACATTTCTATATGTTACCAATTAAAAAATCATTACTTTGTGGCTGTTATATTTTATAGATAAATTTGGGGAAGAGGCTTCCCATGAAGTTCTCAGGAGCTTTTGAGATACTGCTGGAGATATTTGGCCAGTAGGTGAGTAGTTCCTTGCCAAGGCCCAAGGATGTGATGCTATTCCAACCTGATGGTGCTGGAAATCACCAGAGTCACATTGGGAATGTTAAGGGGGTCTCCAGGATCATATTTTGCAGTTCTTGTGGACCTCCAGGGCTTCATGGGGCAGGGAGGTACCCAAAAGGCTATGTTATCCTAAGAGTTAAACCAATTTTCTAATTCTATCATAATCTCTCCAGCTCTTAAAAATATTTTTTATTCCTGATGGCTGCATAATGCTCCATTGTGTATATGTACCACAGTTTCTTTAGCTATTCATCTGTTGAAAGGCAACTTGGCTGTTTCCAGAGTCTTGCTATGGTAAATAGTGCTTCAATAAATATATGTGTAAGGAAGGGATTTTTGGATTGTATTTTTGTGTTCCTTGGGTATATTCCTAGGAGTAGTATAGCTGGATCGTATGGGAGCTCAATTTCCAGTTTTTGGAAGAATCTCCATATCACTTTCCATAAAAGTTGAACTAGACAGCATTCCCACCAGCAGTGAATAAGAGTTCCTTTCTCTCCACATCCCTACCAACACTGCTTGTTCTCATTCTTTGTGATGTGTGCCAATCTCTGTGGTGTGAGGTTGAGTGAAATAAGTCAGAGAGAGAGAGAGAAAGACGCAGAATGGTCTCACTCATCCATGGGTTTTAAGAAAAATGAAAGACATTCTCGCATTAATTTTTAGAGACAAAAGAGAGGAGGGCTGCAAGTTACAGCCTACTTCATGAACCTCATCACAAAGAGTGATGAGTTTAGTTAGAGAAATAACTACATTGCGAACTATCCTAATGAGAATGTATGAGGGAAATAGAAAGCCTGTCTAGATTGCAGGAGGGGTGGGTGGGGAGGAGGAAGATTTGGGACATTGGTTGTAGGAATGTTGTGCTGGTGATGGGGGTGATGGTGATGACAGAAACCCAACCACAATCATGTTTGTAGCACAAGTGTTTCAATAAAATATTATTAAAAATATTTTTATTGAAGTAACACTGCAGGTTATGTTTATATAAATTTTAGGATGCCATCATTAACAATTAACACATCTAGCAACAACACTAAGTTATCCATTAAAAATCAAATTCTATTTTTCACTATGTTGCTAACTCCTTATACCCAACTTACCCACACTCGCCTCTTCTAGTAATCACTAACTTCGTTCATATCACCTATTTTTTTTCAGTAATTTCAATTATTTTGTTTTTCTATGTATCACATCAGAGTAAAGTCATAAAGTGCCTTTCTCCATTTGATTTATTTCCCTAATTATAATATTCCCTAGAATAATACAGATGGTTGCAAATGGTAGAAGCTCATCTTTCAAAGAATTAAAGGATATTTTACATTTCTTTTTTTTTTTAGTATGTGCCATGAAAATTAGGTCCATATTTCATACTTAAGCACACCTAAATTCAGGCCTGCCCAATTTCAGGTACTTAAAAGTCATATTTATGTCCTCACTGGCTATCAAATAGCCCAACACAGCAGACTAAATCATGCAGAAACTATTCTTGCTATTTATTATTTCCTACAAATACTAAATTAAATTTTACACAAATATATGTAGCTGTAAAAATGTCAACAAAAGAATTTTTAAAAATTCCTTAAAATCTAAAAATAGTGTAAAGTATTTTTAATCTACAATACAAACTCAAATCTTGTGACTTTTACAATTTCTCTTGATCATAACTTGCATATTAATGTGGCTGACAATATCATCTGAAATATTCAACACCCTAGTAGGGGGTCACTAATCATTTCTGCCATATTTCCTTATCTTCACCCTTCATTGTTTTTCATCCTCACTATCTTGTCATTTTTTTAAAAGTAGATTAACCTATACTTAAAGAGATATCAAGTAAACAAAAATATTGGAAAATGTTTGATCTTACTAACAGACAAATACTTGAAAAATGAATAATAATTGAGATTTTTTCCTGTTTAAGTAGTAATTTATTTTTAAAAGGCACCAGAAAATGAGGATTAAAAACTTCTAAACTATTTCTCACACATTGTTAGGTGATATTGTCAGCTCCTTTGAAGAAGTTATTTAGCAATGTGAGTCAAGGATATTAAAATATGTATTCCATCTGATCCTATAATCATCATGCAGGGAATTTGTCCTTTATAAATCATCAGAGATATTAATCATTATATTTGCTTGGAATGTCTACTTCCAACATATTTTTAAATGCAAAAAGTAAAAATAACCTCAGTATTTGAAAATGATAAGTGGAGACTAATAAATAATTGCACTACCTTAGTTATGTAGCATATTTAATATATATATGAAAGACAAGGTTATATAAATCTTTCAACAATAAAATATAAGAATTATATATTAAGTAAAAAGTATAGAAAAAAACTATATAGTTATTTCTATGAAATATACAATGAGATGTGAGCAAATATATACAAAAATGAAAGCAAGGCTTTTATTTGTGTAGTTGAATATAAAAGTTATTTTTAATGGTGCAATTTATTTTAATTAACTAAGTTTGGGCTTCTAAAAGTTATGAGTAAGTAAAGATGTTGCATAAGAAACTTCTGTCATTTTTCAATGTCCTAAAAAGATCTGGATTAGAAACTTAGTAAACTGTAGAATCTGGGGATATCTTTATAATGCTTCTTGATATCAGTTTAAAGGGTTGGAGAGATAGTATAAATAGTACTAAAAAGTTGAAGAGGACCAACTCCAGTTTGAATCCACTGTACCAAATATGGTCTCATAAGCACCACTAAGAATAACTCTAGAGAATAGAGTTTAAAATAAGTTTGGAATTCTTCCAGGTATAGAAAACGAAAGGAAAGTAGAAAGGTCTCTCAAGATGTTATTTTAAGGGGGCAGGGCAGTGGCGCTGGAGGTAAGGTGCCTGCCTTGCCTGCGCTAGCCTAGGACGAACCGCGGTTCGATCCCCCGGTTCCCCATATGGTCCCCCAAGCCAGGAGCGACTTCTGAGCACATAGCTAGGAGTAAACCCTGAGCATCACTGGGTGTGGCCCAAAAACTGAAAAAAAAAGGAAAGGAAAGGAAAGAAAAGGAAAAGAAAGAAGGAAAGAAAGAAAGAAAGAAAGAAAGAAAGAAAGAAAGAAAGAAA
>PVKC010041940.1:0-12078 GCA_004027635.1 Crocidura indochinensis
CTTCTTCTTCTTCTTCTTCTTCTTCTTCTTCTTCTTCTTCTTCTTCTTCTTCTTCTTCTCTTTTCTTCTTTTTCTCTTCTTTGTTTCTTCTTCTCTTCTTTTCTTCTTTTTTCCTTCTTCTTCCTCCTTTTTTCTTCTTCTTCATCTTCTTTTTAGGTCAGTAATTCAGTTCTAAGTGTGGTTGATATGATTATGCTTGGGTCTGCAGAGCCAGAAACCACCAATATCACTTTAGCACGGTGCTCAGGACTCTCTAGACCTGAACCTGAGGTGCTGACCTAGGAAACACTGGAGTTCCAGGGTTCTAACTTGGGCTGGGTACAGTGGACATGCAAACCTGGACTGTCTAAGAGGCTCCTGTTTTGATTTTTGATATCACTTTTTCTTGTTACATTTTCTAATTCTCTTGCCATTCAGAAGTAGGTTTATTTTAATATTTTACCTATTTCAGTGAACTCTTTAGGTACAATATATTAGTGAGTTATTCTTGAGTTTCTTTAAAGCAGCACATCTTTTGTTAACAGTTAAAATGAAGGCATTCATGGGTTAGTTTGACTTTAAAATTTGACTGCCTTGTTAATATTTTCCCTTCATTGCCAGAACTCTGCTTTTGCTCCACATATATTGCCTGTTTTCTCTTATGTGAAAATGAAGGTATGGAATTTTTCAGACTGCCTACACTTATTCAGGGCCAAGTCTAGCTATATAGCATTTTACATTATGCACACTTGAGTCATTGGCTCATTTCATATGTTAATCAGTTAATTATAGTATTTTATGCACTTTAATAAAGGAAGTACCACCAAGTTTTAGCCACCTTCAAGCAGGATGATGGGGAGAAAAATCTTCAACATAATCTAAATTCAATCTAAACAACAAATAGGATTTTCCTGTGCCATTTAATTTTTTAAGCTGCCTCTTTCCTTTGTAAAAAGTTTCATGCAGAAATAAGCAAATTAAGGGGTTTTTTTTGTGTGTAAAATACTACAGAAATTGCATATTGTTCTTTGTCTTTTTATATATATACTTATAACCTCAAATGTGACCAATATATAAATATTGTTTATTGCTTATAGAATTAAATATATTGATGACTCATGCTGATTTTCTTTGTTGTAAGTGCAGAATAGATGTAATAATAACAAATCATAGACCTACATAATGACAATATGTATAACAAAGATAAAAATTCACATATGTTATGGACAACCTTGTATGGAAAGCTAAGTGTCAGTAAAAGCCCTTGAATAATTCCTGTTCTCTCTGTGCTTGTGTTTTCCAGGTGATGAGGAAGGAGTGCAGGAGACAACAGAATCTGACGGGGACACTCAACTAGAGAAACCAGCACAGCCAAGTGCTGAGACAGATGATTGGGATGGCCCAGGTAAGACCAAGAAAATACAATTCATCCATTTGATGTTTGTATCAGAACTCTCTCATCCCCCACTCCTTACATTTTCATTAGGCTGTCAAATTGAAATTGCAGTTCTGATTTAAGAAAAAAAAATGTGTGTCACTGCTTATATGGGAGTTGAAATAAACATAAGTATTTGAAGATATTTTTTAAAGTCTATTGTTAAGAAG
Source organism: Crocidura indochinensis (assembly GCA_004027635.1). Lineage (NCBI taxonomy): Eukaryota > Metazoa > Chordata > Mammalia > Eulipotyphla > Soricidae > Crocidura > Crocidura indochinensis. The sequence goes on from PVKC010041940.1 coordinate 1,585, forward strand.
ACTATAAAACCAACGTGTTTCCCTCTTGTGACGTCTTTATAGTTCTATATAAACATATAGGAATTCTACCTCTAATTATAATCTTCTTTGAACATAAATCTCTATGATAAAGATAAAAATTTGCTATAATGTTAAATTTATAAACAAGTAACAAAACAATACTCCTCCAAGAAAATAGTTTCAATTTATTCATGTTATAAGTCACACTTTGAATCTCAATATGTATTTAGAAGCTTAGAAAATACCAAAAATCTGGTCCCCTTTTGAAAAATGTTTGGACAACTTTTTTTAGTTTTGTGGTTGAAAGCTAAATTTGATTTTAAAGACTCTGACCTTTCATCATTTTGAGGGAAACAAAAGCTGGTAGGAGATTCCTGCAAAACTAATGGTGATTTTATGTAAATATATACAGCTCATAAGAGCTCTGGAAAATAATCTTTATATTGGGTGCCAAGTAATTTACAATTGATGGCATATTTGTAAATGGAGACTATTATGTCATAGGGTTTAAGGATCTAAGTGAGTTTTGAAATAGTTTCACCATAATTTCCAAAGCAGTAACATTTTTCATTAAGAAAGATCCCTATATTTCAATCACATTTTCACCCTTGCATGACTTTGCAAATTGCTCTCTGTTATGCACGAAGAAGAGAGAACTCCAGTGGTAATTTTCTGAAACCAGTAGCTGGAAAATATAATGCAAACAAAAATGAAGATACAGTATATCTGATTATTATGATGTTATTTCTAATGTTATTCATGATACACACAAATGTTTATATTCTGTATACTACAGCATAATGTTACACACATTTGGGGTCAAAATGTGTCATATTGAAAGCATTGCAATATCTCATTTGTAGAGTTTAAAAGGAAACAACACTTCTGGCATTTTCACCGTGTTGCATACTGCTTCTTTCTTTGCAGTGTGGAAAAGTGTCCTGGGTCAAAGGAGAAAGAAAAAAAAAATAAAGAAAACTTTGGAAAATCTTTGATTTGTGATTACCTCTAACTTAAAAGGGTGGATAAACGTACTATGATGTGGTTCTTTATTTATAGAATTAAGTCTATATATAGTATATAAAAGATAAATGTTTATTTAAAATAATAGATGTTTATTTATTTAAAAAATAGGTTAGGTAGTCTTTTGCATATTCTTATTTGGGGAAAAATGGTATGGAGATAGAGTATACTCTGGGAGGACTAATGAATTACTTCATACACATTGTGCCCCAAACTATACTTTTTGAGGGTCGTTGTCCTCAAAGTTTCTTCATTATTAGTTTAAATGAATGGTTAAGGACCATACCAAAGAATGATAGTATCATTAAGGATGAGATTTTTCACTTTCTAAGTTGATGTGATGCATCTTATTTGATGAAATTTTTATATAGGTAATCTTGCTTTAAATATCTATGTGGCAAGTAAACATATGAAAGAATATTAAAGGAAAATGCATGTTTTTAAGCAGTTTGACTTCAAAAAGTTTTCCTCTATTCTGTAAATATGATAACACATTTTTTCTACAAATGTTTAGCTAAAAAGCAGGGGCTGTTCTTTTGAAATCCCATGAATTAATGAGCTTTTTGATGACAAGAGCATTCTGTTAGTTATTTACTACTTTTTAATGTTGAATTTTCTTTAATTTTTTCTATCCATAAAAAGAGAGATTAAGTGTTTATAGTATTAGCTATCTAGTTTTGAATTTTATCAAAAATTATTAGTTAATACGTAAGGTTGCAAGCCAAAGTCTTCTGATTTTTCAGGTTTTCACATTCAGTTCTGATAGTCAACTTAAAATAGGCAATTAAATAAAAAAAAAAGAATCAAAAGACAAGACCATTATCTAAAGAATTTGAGGCAGAGAGCTGACATCATGTAAGATAGATCAAGATTCCGCCTATTTTTAAACAGTGTTATTGAAGACAGCTTCTAACCTTTTTTTGATGGCTCAACTCAATAATGAATCAACTTCTGACTGATGTATTCTACTTTTAGCACTCCATGGCACAAGTATTTAGTTCCTTGTTTGTTATTCAACCTAAGGTTGGATTAACCCTTACCTTATTGCTCATACCTTTGCTAATTCCAATAATTTGGTTTAATTGAAAGAATCTTGAAAAATTATCTTTCATTTAAAACACTTTTGTTTTTGTTTTGATTTTATTTGGGGGTCACACCAAATGATGCTCAGGGCTTACTTTTGACTGCACTCATGAATTACTTCTGGACCTGCTGTGGAACAAATGGGATAGCAGGGTTTGAGCTTATTATATGGCCAGGTGCAAAGCAAGAACCCTATCAGACGGGCTATTGCTCTGGCTATCACTTATAAACATTTTTGTTGTGGCATTCTTTATTAAATAAATGTTCATGACTTTTGTATAAATAGATTTCCAACTCTGGAGAGAAAATATAGCATATAGGGTGATTGCCTGGAATATGGTCAACTCAGTTTCAGACCCCCTCCCCTATATAGTTTCCACTTTTCTCACTAGAATTAATCCCCACCAGCAGAGCCAGGTGTAACCCCTGAGCATCTCTAGGTGTTATTTTTTATTTTTGCCAAAAAATCAAAACCATGCAAAAAAGGAATAAAAAAGAGCTAACATATGTTTCAAGAACATCACTTAATAATTCATTGTTTATATGTATTGCTAAGTGTTCCCAAATAAGTAATAGTCGCCATAGTACAGTTGTAACTTTTTTCTTAATATGATAATATCTTATATTAAAATATTATATGAAAATTTTATATAAGTAATACAGATTTAAGATGTTCAGATATAAGTAGTTTTCAGATATAAGTGGCAAGTAACAATATGTAAGAACTTTAAAGGAAAATGCATGTTTCTAAGCAGATTGACTTTAAAAGATTATTTTAAAGATGTAATACAATAACTATTTTCAGATACATATGTTAGAGCACTTTTATCTAAGTTCACCATTCTATATATTGCATGATCACCTTTACCTACTAGTTTATACCTGGAAGTTTGTACCTTTTATGATCTTTCTTTGCCCTCACTCCACTTCCTGCTTTGACTCACTATCACATCAGGTAACTGCCAGTGTGTTCTCTGTATCTATTTTTGATATCAATTATATATTTATTTTTTACAGATTCTACATAAAAATGAGTTATGTGCTAATTGCATTTTTATATTTTATTTTTCTTGGTATAATGACCTTAATTTTGAGTTCTGTCATGACAAAAGGCAAAATTGCATTCTTTGCAATTTGTTCTGTTTTGTTTTGTTCTGTTTTTTTTTGGCCACACCCAGTGGTGCTCACGAGTTACTTCTGGCTATGCACTTAGAAATTGCTCCTGGCTAGGGGCACCATATGGGGACACCAGGATCAATCCCAGGTCTGTCCAGGGTCTGCTGCATGCAAAGCAAATGCTCTACCGCAGTTCTAACTTTCCAACCCAAAATTGCATTCTTATCTCTTGTTGAATAGTATTCCACGTGTGCATGTATATGAGGATATATTTAAATATATCTATTCATATGTATTATATATTCTTTGTTTTTGGATTCAGAGTGTTTCTATATACTGTCTACCATATATGTTACTACAATATGTGTATATATGGGAGAGATATATATTTGAATGAATGTTGTATTTTTACTTAGATTAATCCATTAAAAGGGAGTGTCTGGATCCTATGCTTATTTAATTTTAATTTTTTAAGGACTCTGCTATTTTCTATTGTACCTGCACAGATTTCCATACTTACCCACATGTACATCGGTTTTCTTTCCCTTACATCTTCACCAACACTTATTTCTTGCCATTTTTTATTGAACATTTTTACTTGAACATTTTTATTTCAGAACGGTTTTGGCTTACACTTCTGTGGTATTTAGAGATTTGAGTTTCTTTTTGGGTTTCCAGTAGGTTTGAGTGTATCTTCTTTGGAAAAATGTTTATTCAGTTTCTCTGAACCATTATCAGGATTGTATGTATTCCTTATATATTTTGGATATTGACATCAAATACCTTGTTTTTAAATATTTCTTGAATTCAGTATTTTCTTTCAGCTTGCTGATAACTTTTAGCTCTCCAGGAATTTTTAGATTTATGTTCTTACTAAGTTATTTGTTGTTGTTTTCTTTGAACTTAGAATCAGTTCCAAAAAACTACCATCAAGATTATCACCGTTTAGGAACTTATCATTTATGCTTTCTTTATATTATATTATTTTGTGTTTCATATTCAAGTCATTAACTCATTTTAAGTTTAATTTTCTGTGTGGTATAAAATAGTGGTTCATCTTTATTCTTCTACAATGTCTCTTCATTTTTTTCCACCACCAATTGTTGAACAAGTTATTTATTACCCATTGTATATTTGTGGCATCTTTGTCATTAGTGCATTGGCCACAGATATATCAAAGTGAATTGACCACAGATATATCAATTTATCTGTGGACTCACTATTCTGTCCTATTTAAGAATAATAACTACCTTGAAAACATTTTATGAAGATAAAATTTGAAATATATTCACAATGTACATAGCGGAAATATTGGTATATAGTGGCACTTTTTAGATGTCAGTGCTCTACTTTTACCCTGAACCAACCTTTCATGCTAATCAACAGTTAGAATGTTGACCATATTTGGAAAACAATGGTTAATTGCTGACTCTCAAGAAAATCTTTACAACCATGGCAGGTTATTGGCTATGCATTTTGCTGTAGAAGAAAAATTGGAAGAGAGTTCAAGTTATAAAGTATCTGTATTATACTTTAAGTTCAAGTATCTGTATGATATGAACTAACAGGAGATATAATGAAAACTATAATTCTTAGTTATAGAGTCTTCAATAGTAGACACATCTATTTTGATTTCTGATACTACGTGGCCCCAAGGTACTTCCAGGAGTGACCTTGTTGGTCCCCCAACAACTCAAGCAGCAACACATGGCTAGGATCACATAGGGTGGACTTGTGTCAGTCTGATCCTAATGCTTCACAGCCCAACTGAGAAAAACCTTTTTTCCCCAAATGAGAACATTCTGACTAACGTTAATGTAAATGTGGATATTTATTTTTTTTACTTGGGAATAGTGAATTTATCTAATATATTCATCAATGAATTTAGATCTTACCTATACATTTACATCAGCTTGAATTTGAAACTTCCAAGAGCCCTTCAAATGTGCAAAAGTATGCATATACCTCCAAATAAGGTGTATTATTCCAAAAATATACAGAGAAAATTTTGCAGAAGTGAAATGTTTAATGTCTTGACATGAATTTCAAGATAAGCATCAACTTCTATGTATAAATTTTGAGATACATATATATGTATGTATTAGCACTTACCTCATTTGAGTAGGAATTAGGAAACCAGAGTTTCTCATAAGTATTTGATGAATTAATAGAAAACATAAATTTTGTATTTTATTTTGTATAATGGCATAGATTGCTTCTAGATTGATCAATGAAAATCTTATTTTTCATCAGAGATCAATAGGTTTAGTATAGTGTATGTATGTGGTGTCAATAAAGTATTTCTTCCATGGATAACTTAGTTCTGCCACTTATTATGTAATTTTCAGGATGGGGTTTCCCAGATGCTGTTCAGTTCAGGGACTTAGAGGTCACTGAATTGGCTGTCAGCTTAGTCTGAGAACCCATGTAGGCAGTGTAGCTCAGGTCTGTGGTGCAGGGATCACAAGAACCCCCCCTTCAGTGCTCAGCAGCATCTGGGACACTTCTAGTCATGGTTGGAAGCTTCTGGCAATGCCCCAGAGTTGCTTCAGGTTTGTACACATACAAGCTATGTGCACAAACCCATTTTATCTCCATAGCCCTAGATATGTGACTTGTGAATAAACTATAATCTCTCCATGATTTATTATTTTTAAAATAGTGTTAATGGGTCAGGGATGAGACATACAAGTGCAAAGTCCTGAGTTTGATCCCTAGAAGTACTTCCACCTCCCAATAATAATAGAAAGTGCTACTTAGAGTCGGGGAAACAGTTGAAAGTGTCAGATTTACACTGGCAGGTCATGACTTGCAGTGATTCTTCACCCCTGGGCACACTGAATAGTTCTAATTATAATAGTTACCTCATTAATATTTTCATGTAAAACATGGTGCTGAGAACTTTTTAAGTGCTCAGTAAATACATTTTTTTTTTTTGGTTTTTGGGTCACATCCAGCAGTGCTCAGGGGTCACTCCTGGCTCCATGCTCAGAAATTGCTCCTGGCAGGCACGGGGGACCATATGGGCACTGGGATTCGAACCGATGACCTCCTGCATGAAAGGCAACCACCTTACCTCCATGCTATCTCCCGGGCCTCCAATAAATAAATTTTAAGATTAACTCCCATACAGCCACCTTTAGGGCCATACTCCGTGGTGCTCAAGATTTACTCTTGTCTCTGTGCTCAGGGATCACTCCTAGTAGAGCTTAGTGGAATCTGTAGGGTTCCAGGGATCAAACTGGGATCTGCCGAGTGAAAGGCAAGCATCCTACTCTCTGTACCATGTTAGTCGTATCTAGTTGTACCTTTTAAACCATTTGAAATACCATTCTTGCTATTACAATGCAAATTGATAGTAAGTCAATTTGCATAGATAAATAATTCTGTAAAATAATTTTATTCTTCAAAAATCACTATAAGATTCTATGTTATATTCTGTTTCACTGATGTTTTGTTTGTCTGCTTTTGGACCACACCCAGTGATATTCAGAGGGTTGCTACTACCTTTGCACTCAGGAATTACTCCTAAAAGTGCTTGAAGGACCATATTGTTCTTTTACATCATACTGTTTTTAATGAGATTTTAAGCATGATTCACTTAAAAAAATTCTATAAACACACCTTCAGGAGTAGATATCTAAGGTCAGAGAGCTGGCAAAGCTTGTAAGATGTTTGCTATGCAAACAGCCAACCTGGATTTGATCCCTGGCACCATCTAGCATCCCCTCAAGCCTGCCAAAATTGTTCTCAGAACACAGAACTAGGACTAAATACTGAGCACTGCTTTCTGAGTATAACCCCCATACAAACAAGCAAGAAAAAAATAATTGCTTAAAATAAAAAAACAAGTATGTGTGCTAGTTCACACATGCTTGTGTGTGCAAGTGCATGGAGGCATATGCATGAGTGTATTTGTGGGTGTGTGCTTGTTGCATCTGGTCAAGAAGTCAATAAATCATCTATTTCTTTCCATTGCTGTTCGACCTTTAGGAGGTGAGTCAAGGATGAGGTGACTTCTGCTTTGTGCCTTGAACTAAGAAGATGGGGCACATTTTGTATAATTTGGAATGGTAGCTTGAAGATCCTTGGGAGAGGGAAGCTCGCACTAATGATACAGAGTTTTTTGTTCCCCTTTTTACTAGTCCAAAGAAGGGCTGGGAGATTACAGTTCTGATTTCGTTTCTTTTTGATTGGGAAAATGTGGTAGATATAAGATCTGGGAAATGCCATTTGAAGTAAATTAACAGAAACCTATGAAACATAGTTAACCATAGATATAGTCTGACAGTAAGAAGAATATTGTGAGAAGCGGAGGAAATCGTAGAATGACTGTGTATTACTCTGACAGTGAATTGGTATTATCTCTGCTATCAGATAATGCAGTTATCATTAATTTTCACATTTGCATTTCAATCTTTGGAAGGAAATGACTCTTGCTGGATGAAGATAAGAGCTCTGTACCACTATAATGAACCATCATTTTATCCCAATGCTTTGTGTCCCTATGAAAATGAGGCAAGGAAGTGTGGGGAGGGGAGGTAGTGTGAGGTGGGGTGGTGTATATGTGGGGGGATATTAGAATGATATAACAAAGTGCCAAAAATTACTACACACTTTTGAGCCCCTTATGAAACAAGTCTGGGTCAAACTAAAGCTTCTGTAGTGTGGTTAAGTAGCTATCGGATTAAAAGATGAAAGCTGCTCTTTGCAGAAAAGAATGCCAAATAAACACAGGGGGAAAAACTTCTTATCTAATTCCCTTGCTTCAGTTTGTGCTCTCATTTAGAAATAGGGAAAATATAAATTCATCCTCTTGCCTCAAAAAATATGCTAGACTGGACACAGGGTACTTAATAGCATTATTCAGAAAATGACTTGAGTTATTATTAAGTACTTAAAATATGTCACTTATGATTATTCCTTAAACGTCTTTAGTTGTACAAGAATGGAATTAAAGATAGATAAATAGATAGATAGATAGATAGATAGATAGATAGATAGATAGATAGATAGTGGCTTGTTTATACAAGTTTAATTGGGAGATTCAACTTCTTAATGGATTTGATATTAATTTTCCTTGGACTTCTTTTTGGCAATGATCTTTTTCCCAAAAATCCATGGCTGGAAATGAACACTTTGTCAAAGTTTGTGAAGAGATCACAATAATTCCAAGAGCAACTTTTCTCTATATCTACACTCTGTTCCAATGCACAGTTCACATGAAAGGACTTACAGTGTATGTTTCCTTAAATGTACTGGGTTTTCCTTAAGCTCTAAAACATTCTTTTTTTTTGAGGGGGTGTACACCCAGTGATGCTCAGAGGTTACTCTGGCTCTGTGCTCAGAAATGGCTCCTGGCTTGAGGGACCATATAGGATGCTGGGAAACGACCAAGGTTTGTGCTGGGTCAGCTGTGTGCAAGGCAAACAGGCTACTGATGTGCTATGGTTCTGGCCCCTCGCTCTAAAACATTCTGATGGAGACCATGATGACTTGTGTTGTGTCTATTATGAGCTATTTATTGAAGTTCTGATCTTCAGTACTGTGAAGCTCAGTATAATTTTTGGAATTACTATCTTCAGGGAGTTAAATGAATGAGTTCATTCAGGATAGTCTGTGAATTAAGTTTGACCAGTGATCTTACTAAGAGAGGTAAGTTTAATAGAGACGCCCAGGTGAGGTGTGAGCTGAGTTTGGGAATGACACTTCTCTAAGCCAAGAATTGCCAAAAATTGCCAGAAAAGCCCCAGAAAGTTGGAGGAATGCGTGAAATGTAATCTTGCCTGCCTTCAGAAAAAAAAAAATTAACACACTGACACCATCATTTTGGACTTAAATTCTTAAGAATTAAGATTCAGAATAATTTCTATTTTTGTATTTCACTGCATAGTCAATCCACCCAGTTTTTTAGTCCAAAAATTAATTTATAACCAACCTTTAAAAAGCCTTTAAAAGTGTCCTGCTTGTTCCTAAAAGTTTGTTTTTGAAATGGGCTTTTATGTATTATTACTTCTAATTATTTTAAAATATAATTCACTGATTTGACTATTTTAATTAGCAACCCAACTTGATTTTGTCTACTGTTAAGACATTCTATATTTTTTCCAGTTGAATGATAATTCTACTTCAAATCATTTTTAAAATGGGGCCAGAGATATAGGGCAACGATAAGGAGCTTGCCTTGCCTACAGACTATGGATTGAATCCTTGGTACCACATATGTACCCATGAGGTGCCAAGACCTTTAAGGTCTATGAGGATTAAACGCTCAGAGCTATGTGTAAGCCATAGCCATAACTGGGTGTAGCCCAAACTCCAAAAATTAAAATTCAGAATTATTTTTAAAGGAGAATCTAGGGAAAACTCTGCCAGTAATTTGGAATTGATATAAGAAGTATCTCTGCTCTCATGTATAACTCTTTATAGGAGTGTGTGTGAAAGGGAAGAGGATATCAGGGAGGGTGAGATTTTGACTTTGACTTTGGTGGCAGTAAATACACATTGGTGAAGGTGTCATAATTGTATGGCTGTAACTCACTCATGAGCAACTTTATCTGTGGAAAAAAACTGTAGTATGAACAACCTTGCAACAACTTAATGAAAAAATGTAATAAAAATTAAAAATGCATACATTACATATTTATCTTATGAGGATTATAGCATAGTTTATAATTCTTGACTCAGCTTTATTCCCTGTAAAAATAAACTTAAAATATGACTCTCCTGTTAGAAAGTTGAAAGAAATAGTATACTTTATACTTTTACATTTTATATTATTTAAAAACAGACTTAATTGGGCACCATAGGTGACAAGCAACACAGTGATATGCCTAGGAAAGCCTATGACAATAGGGAAATTAAAGAAGAAACATAGCCATTGCTGTTTATGGGTCACAGATTTGAAAATTAGATTCCTAAGAGACTCTTTATAAGGGCGGTGTTAATTGGGCAAAGAAGATAAAAGAAATTGGTTGACTGAGGCAAACATTTATTTATTCAAATATATATTGATTGAGTAGTAACTACCTTCATTGCTCCTTATTAGTCTCTGAGAGTTGTAGTGACCTCTCCATCAGAATTGATGCTTTCCCACAAATTCTAGATTATAATAATAACAATAGTTCTTTTTAGTTCTTCCTTCACATATCATAGTTTTATAGAAGAACTGTAAGTGACACCATAATCATGGCATGTGTAGTAGCCTAGTTTGGTGGAAAGGGAGCCAGTCACCAATCACTTCTTGAAGGGAAATTTTTAACTAAATTCAAT
>PVKC010041941.1:0-12054 GCA_004027635.1 Crocidura indochinensis
TCCTCCTCAGAAGGGTAATGTGCTGAAATGGTAACAAGGTTTTTTATCATACTTATGAACTGAAAAAGGATCATAGATCTGTCTTCTTGTTTCTTGATGATAAAGATTGATGTTCTACATTTATCTGCTTTGTGGGATTTTGGGAGGGGGATGCAATGATTTGGGATATTTTAGTCAAGGATTTAATTGGAACCTTTCTTTCTCCTAAACTGGATTTTCAGTTTCAAAGATCAAGCTCTTCTTTAGAGCCTTTCATGGCCTGGCTCCCATCTACCTGGACCTTCTCCCTTGTATGCCCCCTTACATGGCAGTGTCCCAGACTCAGACCCTCCCTGAATCCCCTCAAAGGTGATCTTTTCTATCCTGTAATATTTTTCTGGCCTTATCTGCACCACCAGAATCTTCCTTTCCTTGGTTCTCATGGCATTGTTCTTCATGAGATCCGTATTGAATGTAAGAGATGGCAGCTTTCTACAGACAGATTGGAAAGTGGGTCAGTCCTTCAAGCCTATGATCTCATGTGTGGCCTATGACCCATGCATAATAGATTCTACTCTTTATTTTTCTACCTCTGAAAAGCTGATACCACTATTTTAAGTTTTTGTTTGTTTGTTTGGTGACCACACTTAACTGCTCAGGGCTTGGCTCAGTGCTCAGGGATCACTCCTAATGGCTTGGGGATATTATAGAGATGGGAAAGGAATCTGGGTCAGCTGCATGCAAGACAAAAACTTAAATTTCTATACTTTCTCAAATACCATACCATTATTTAGGAAGAAAAACTATAAACCCTTGAGAAGAGAGGACAGAGAGAGAGAGAAAGAGAGAGAGAGAGAGAGAGAGAGAGAGAGAGAGAGAGAGAGAGAGAGGATTTAAGGGTCAGACAGCTTGGCATTCCCATAGAAACTTTGCTAGTCATCTGGACTGGGATGATTTCCTAATTCTTATCTTTTATAAGCTTCCCTTTTGTCATTTGTCAAAATGAAAGCAACAAGATCTTTGTCATGGGAATGGACATGTGTCTTATGGGGATTTGCTCCCCTGCACTACATGCCCCCCCTGGAGTAGAGTGTAGCCAGGAGTGTAACCCCTTCAAAGAAATCTCTTTTTTGGTGGGACTGAGGGAAAGGCGGTACCTCTTACTCCTCATTCTGTGTTCAGAGATAACTTCGGGAGATGCTCAGGTGCCCATATGTAATATTGAGGATTCAATCTCCCATACTATCTCTCCAAACTCCAGCCCAAAAATGTCATTTCTATGTTTTTATGAAAACAATTTTTCCTTATCCTTCCTTTCTTGGTATTAAAGCATTTGAAATGTTGCAACATTTTACTCTGGAATATGAATGATTTTCGTCAGCTGAATACCTACATCCATGCCACATGTCTCCACTGCAGCTAATCTAGTCTTCCTGCATAGAAGTTCCTCCTCATTCACACTTGGAGACTTGTAAGCTGGGTGAAACCTACAGGAAGAAATCCAGAAGCTACAACATTGTAGCTTCTCTCCCAGTACCAACTTTATATATAAAGGAAGAGTATTATATAAAGGAATAGGTACTATTAGTACCTATTAGTACCTCCTTTTCACCTTTCTACCAAAAGTCAGGCACTGCTTTCACTCATGGACAGAAGGAGTCACTTCCATTCATCCAACATGTATCCAAGGCTTCTTATGGAACATGTGAAAAGACAAAAGATGAGTTAGCCAAGGTACTGTGATTTTTAAAAAATCCCAATGTAAAGGCTTGTGGGAGGAAAGAGGGGAAATAGCATTTAACTAGACACAGATCGTATGAAGCTAGAGGAAGGCATAGTCAGTGTGTCTGGAAACACTTTAGAAAGTAAGGAGATCTGAGCTGAGCCTTGCAATTTAGTGCATACCTATCAACAAACATGGGGGGGAGGCGGTGTCAGTAGTGTCAGTTCCCACTCCTCACTATACACTTGGATCATCTGGCTCAACTGACTTTACCCTAAGGCAGCATTTTCTCTTTGGTTCAGGCAACTTCATTTCTTCCTTGGCTGCAGCCATGTTATTTGTGCTGGTTCCCATCAGACAAGGGACTGGGGAAGCTCTGCGGCTGCTTTTGTTGCCAAGATTGGGGAACAGCTGGAGGCCCTGGGCAGAACTGAGCATGTGCTCTGGAGTACCTGTGTCTGCCTGCCTCTGAGTTTGAGGGTGGGGCCCAGGCGGCCAATTGGAAGGTCTAGCTAGATGTTGATCTGTAGGTGTTGCCCAGCACACAGAGGTAGATCTTGATTAAACAAGGCCAGTGCTCTGGATCTCATATGCAGTCTGCACTGAGCAAAGGGAACCCTGAAATAACCTCAACCCAAACAACACCAGGGAGGAAGTTGCATCAGAAAAGGAAAGACGCCAATGTCATGCTGAACCACCACAAATGTCACAAAATGAAAATAAAATGTTTGATTCATTTTATTGAGCCAAATATGATGACAAGATTTTCTTCTTTACAGCTTTATTAAAATTGTGAAATACTACTATTTAATGCATAAAACATGGACAACCCAAAAATCAAACAAAAGGCATTGCTAATAAATGATTGTTTTGTTTAGGGGTCACACCCAGTGGTGCTCAGGGTTGACTCCTGGCTCTCTGCTCAGTGGTCGTTCTTGGCAGTACTTGGGGGACCCAGGGATCAAGGCAAGTGGCCTACCCTACCCACTGTACTAGCTTTTCAGTCCCTGCCATAAATGTTTTCATTTAATTTACTATTATTGTTTTAGTTTGTTTGGGGGCCACTGCCAGCAGTGTTCTGGAGACCACACTGAGTCAGAGATCATACCCTACATGCAGAGACTGAGCCTAGCCTTTGTTCTATCTTCCAAGCCCTGTTCTTAATATTATTGTTATTGTTGTTATTGTTATTTGAGGTGCCAAGGAACAATCCCAGGATCTTATAAGTGTGAAACACATTCTATACTTTTGAATCACATCTCCAGCCTCCTATTGTTTGATTAAGATATAAAATCCACCTTATGAGACTAGTGATTGATTATAACTTTGTCTTCTACCTTCATTTACAAGAGTTTTTACACTGGTACTTAAAAATACTGAAAAAAAAATCTCAATTTCTGAAAATGACTTTCTAAGGAAAATTTTTTTTGTTTTTGTGCCACACCCAATGGTGCTTATGGTTATGCATTCAGGAATTACTGCTGGCAGGCTCAGGGGACCATCTGGGATGCTGGGGACTAAACTCAAGTCAGCCATATGCAATGCAAAGGCCTTACCTGCTGTGGTATCTTTCTGCCCCCAAAGGAACATAGCTTATACTATTAGTAGTACACATTGAGAAATTTAATAGATATTTTAATAAATTATAGAAAAAGTTAGAGCAAGAATTAAATATCCTAAGAATGCTTAAAGTTTTATGCATTTATGCAGGTTAGTCATTTCATTTAACTTAAAAAAAGTAAAGGAATGTTTATTTATTTATTTATTTATTTTGGTTTTTCGGGCCATACCCGTTTGATGCTCAGGGTTTACTCCTGGCTAAGCACTCAGAAATTACCCCTAGCTTGGGGGGACCATATGGGACGCGGGGGGATCGAAACGCAGTCCTTCCTTGGCTAGAGCTTGCAAGGCAGACACCTTACCTCTAGCGCCACCTCGCTGGCCAAAAGGAATGGTTTTAATGTTATTTTTATTTATTTTTTGTTTGGGAAGCCAATCCTGGTGGTGCTCAGAACTTATGTCTGATTCTATACTCAGGAATAATTCCTGACAGGACTTAGAGGACCATATGCAGTGCCAAGGATAGAACCTTGACTGGCTGAGTGCAAGACAAGTGCCCTACTTTCTTTACTATCATTCTGACCCAGATTAGTTTTCTTTTTTCTTTTTTATTTCTTTTGATTTTTTGGCCATACCAAGCAGTGCTCAGGGGTTACTCCTGGTTCTGTGCTTAAAAGTCACTCCTGACAGGTTCAGGGGATCATATGGGATGCTGGAGATTGAACCTGGGTCTGTTCAGGGTTGGCTGCATGCAAGACAAACACCTTACCGCTATGCTATCTCTACAGCCTTAGTTTTCATTTTAATAAGAATAATTTTGTAGGGGTGAAGCATTTCCAAGGAGTGCTTAAGAAGTCCTACAATATCTCCTGATTTTTGTTTGGCCTGGTTGGTTGGTGCCTGAATGCATGGGTTCAGGGTTGTGGTCTTGCTCAGGCCCTGTCAAGTTGAGGATTATCCAGGTCACTTTTATGATGTTTGAGACCTCAATTGTCACCCCAGTAATACTCATTGGGACCAATGAGTAATGAGGATAAATCCAGAGTCTGCCACATTTAAGCCATGCACCTTAATCCCTGCACTGGGTCTGCTTCTATTGGGATATATTTTTGGAGCCAGGACCTCCCAGGGTCAACTCCCAATGGTACTTGGTCCCATCCAGAAGTCAGGCAACATGGTACTTGCTGCTAGGGTCTGGCAGTTCTGAGGACTATCAGGATTACATATACTTGTGCTCAGAGGAACCTTCAGTACCAGGGATCAAACTTATGGCCTTCTAGGTTCCAGTCCTTTGAGCTATTTCCTCAGCTTGTGATTAGATTCTTAGACCCTACAAATGAAAAATTTATATGACTGGCTTTAGGTGAGAAGGTTTTATAAAATGTTCTGTAATATTAGACTAAGTTTTGCTTTAGGTCTCCTATGAGTCTTTGCAATTGATTGCTTGATAAATGTAATCATAGGGATTGGCTTCCCATTGCCTTTGAAGAATTATAATCAACTGCTCTGTTGATCTCACAAATAGTTAAAAGCAAATTGAGTTTGAAAACAGTGAACTCAGAAGTTTTGTGTGCCTTTCTTATAGTGCAAAATGGCACTTCCCAGCCAAAGACACTATTTATTTGTGTGCTGTAACTAATGAATGGCATTGCGGTGGACATTTTAAAGAGGAACTGATTTGAGCAAAAAATCTCTTGGCAATGGAGAAAAGCAAAGTCAAGCTAATGGTTTCTTCATTTGATATAGTAAGAACATAGTAAATGACTGTTGAAGGACATAAAGGAGCAAATTATACATTATTAACATATATAATGAATAATAAAACATTAATATACACAAAATATTATAATTCTATAATAATATATATTATTATATATTATATATATTATATATATGATGCATGTCTTATCTGATGATGTTCCCAAAACAGCCAGGGAAGAGAGAAGGATAGAGGGGTGTGTGTGTGTGTGTGTGTGTGTGTGTGTGTGTGTGTGTGTGATTTGTATAAATTTTCCAAAATCTAATTCAAAATGAAGCTTAAATACTGCCTCAGGACAGAGATATTACATGAAATTCTCCCATCATCTTGACCTCGGTGATAAACAAAGATGTAAAATTTCCAGAAGTTAGGAGATATTCAAAAAAGAAAAGAAATATCTAATGAATCAGTCTGGAGAGAGATGGAAACCCATGTAAATATATTTAGACTTTCTGAAAAAAATTTACAAATCTCAATTTATCATTACACTAGGAACATAAAATTGTTTTGAGTATAGTTTGGCATGCTCAGAAGACCATTTTATATTTTATTTTACTTATTTATTTTGGTGTTTAGGTCACACCCTGTTGTGCTTATGGATGGCTCCTAGCTCTGTATTCAGGGATCATTTCTGGCAGGACTTGGCAGGCCATTTGAAGTGCTAAGAATTGAACCTGAGTTGACTGCATGCAAGGTAAATTTCATTCCGTCTGTGCTATTGCTCCAGTGCTTACATATTTTATAATAAACATATGATACATATATTATAAAGATATAAATATAAATATTTATCAATGGTGGCTTTTCTTTTTTTTTTTTTTTTTTTTGGTTTTTGGGTCACACCCAGCAGTGCTCAGGGGTTACTCCTGGCTCCATGCTCAGAAATTGCTCCTGGCAGGCACGGGGTCCATATGGGGCACCGGGATTCGAACCGATGACCTTTTGCATGAAAGGCAAACGCCTTACCTCCATGCTATCTCCCGGGCCCCCAATGGTGGCTTTTCTTTTGGATACTAAGAGGGCTACAATCCGACATCAAGTATCAGCTGATTTTTGTCAATGACAAGAAGCCAGAGAAAAATAACAAAGATAAGGGAACCATAACATCACAGGAAATGTTATCTTTTTATTCCCTGGATTTCTGACCTGTCCTAAGATGTTTATTTTCAGAAATTTGAGGGTTGAAGGGAAGAAAAGCTTCTTTGACTCCAGCTTGTTTTCCAGCATCCACATTTTTATTTCATGACTGGATGCCCCCCAATTTGCCAGTCTCTCTGCTGTGGGGGCTTCCACTTCTCTGGGAACCCTCCATCAGGACCTATCATCTGACTCAGAACTTGCAAAGAATCTCCCATCCCACTCCCAAAGAGAATCATCAATCCTCTAGCCCAGCTTATGTTCTGTGATGCATGTCTTATCTGATGATGTTCCCAAAACAGCCAGGGAAGAGAGAAGGATAGAGGTGTGTGTGTGTGTGTGTGTGTGTGTGTGTGTGTGTGTGTGTGTGTGT
This sequence comes from Crocidura indochinensis, assembly GCA_004027635.1. NCBI lineage: Eukaryota > Metazoa > Chordata > Mammalia > Eulipotyphla > Soricidae > Crocidura > Crocidura indochinensis. Next base: position 6,532 of record PVKC010041941.1, read on the forward strand.
GTGTGTGAATTTAGGGAAGTGAGGTGCAGTGTGTGTGTGTGTGTGTGTGCGTGTGTGTGTGTGTGCGTGTGTGTGTGTGTGAATTTAGGGAAGTGAGGTGCAGATTTAAATATCTAGCTCTTTTCTTCCAAGTTTGGCAGACCAGCCTTGATTCTGGCTCTTTCCTGCTAAAGCTCTGAGCTGTACTTCACCTGGATAATCCTAGGAACTTTGCTCTTGGCTCCAAATACCTTTCTCCCAAAACAATTTGCCCTCCTCTGAGGAATGCTGTTATGTCAGGCTGCACCGCCCTTGAACCAGACAACTTTCTCTGCTTGTCTTTATTCGTCTAAATAAAGCTAACCTACATTTGCTGTCTAATTCACTTGGATGCTGGCTGGTGCTATTTAAAGCATCCCTCAAGGCAGTGTGGAAAACAAGATGCATTATCTCCAGTGGAGAACCTATAGGTTCTTTGGTCATTTAAGAAATTCAAGAATCTGAAAAATCTATTCCATCTTCAGGAGGTTCAGATGTGAAGGAAAATAGTACTCTTGGTGATATTCCAGGCGGGCAAAGCTTCTTGCTGGAATCAGCTGTAAGCAAAAGAATGAACAAGAAAGTTAATATCTCTCTCTGTCTCCCAGGGGTATGTGTGCATGCGTGTGTAAACAGCAAGAAATCCTATTTTTTCTGATGATTCACTGCTCAGACAGAAAGCAGTTCTTTCTTCTGGGTTCAGATTCATGAACCCATGAGTTTCTTATAAGTTTCATTTACCCTTTTAGGAAACAAATGTAAGACCTCAAAAGAGGCTATCACTTAGTAAACAGGCTTTGAGTGAGTTTGGGACTTGCCTTTACTCTTTTCCCACCCTTCAACCCCCATTTCCAGTTTCTGTTTTCATTAGAGAATCCTGGTATTTCCAAATGAGGAGGACATGGGGTGGAGAAAAAAAAAAGAGAGAAATTTTAATCAAGAGGGAGGAGTATAATTTGGGGGTAGAGTTGGGCTTGTGGTTGAAGTTATGGGACACATGACTTGCGTGCAAAGACCTGGGTTCAATCCCTGACATTTCATGATCCTTGAGGACGGCTTTTCAGGAGTGCTAATCCTCTCACTCCCAACACATACGCATATACCCCAGCACCGCCCAGAGTAACTCTTAGAGGCCCTTTCAACAGCACCAGCATCCCCGTGTTCTTCATGACAAGGAGTTCGGTTTCCAATCTCTTGTTTTGTGAGAGCTGTTATTTATGACTGTCCTCTGGCTTCTGAGTGGGAGGAAGAGCTGTGACAATGGGGTGGTTTTAACCATTAATGCCCCGCTGCTCCCTGCTTTTATCAGCATCCACTTGTTCCGCCACGATCCTGTGACGTCCATTGCAGTGAGTGAGTCAGAAGCCACCAGCTAACAGGTCTATTCCGTTCCGCCGTCACCTAGGAAACCAATGCATCATCCACAGGAAATGCAGGCCCCAATGGGGTGTGTGCCCAGATCGGGCTATAATACTGGCAATGAGTTTTTCAAAAGAGGTCAAATATTAACACTGCTGGGAGCTTGATCTAGGATGGAAACATGGTCCAGCTTTGCAGCCATAGATGGAGGTTTGTCAGGCAGAAATATTAGGAGAAATCAATCAGCTAAAATGTCTGCTCTTAGATGATAAAGCCATGGAAACATGGTCTGACTCCTCAATCAGCATGCTTATTTGCAAGCTTTGGGTTTTTGTTGTTGTTGTTGGTTTGGATTTTTGTTTGTTTCTGTTTTTTGCTTAATACATTTCAAGGTTTTGTGAAATGAGATGTGAAAATTGACAGATCATCCATCAAACCAGGCTTCCTGCTGAGTGAAATGTATCCCCCACTTTGAAGGTTATCCACCCCAATACACCCCTCCGTTGGAAAAGTGAGTTTTCAGAGATAACCATACCCTTATCCCCCTTGTGCTTACACAGTTTTTCCAAGACTTGTACTTTACGTTCTTACTTAACCAAGCACTTAATCACTATATGAAGTACACGCCTTTGGCCTTTGTAGGTATATGCTACTTACCACACTCTATCTGGGCAGGGACATTACCTGTGTGGTTTCATATTGCTTCCAGGTATATTTATACTCTAGTACTGTTAGAGTTTCTATTATAAAAGTACAATGAGAACACTCTGAGAACTTCCTGTTTTAGATTCAAAGAATACTAGGACAGTGAGGGAGGGCCTCAGAAATCATCTGGCTCAACAACCTCATTTTTTCATGTGACAAATAAATCCCAGATAAGGGAGGTGATTTGTCAAAGGACATGAGGAGAATATGTGTACGTTGTGGGTAAGGGAAAGGAAAGAGAGAGAAGTAGGAAACTTGATCACAAGCTCAAAATGAGTCAACAACTTACATGGCTACCCTAAATATTGTGAAGATATTAAAAAATATTTAGTTACATGAGTGGAAGTGTGGAATTCTGATGAAGAGGAAGAGCTGGTATTTGCTCAGTGCTTGCTAAGAATTTGACTTTCTGTCCAGAGTACCCATTGAAAGGAGCATAATCACAAATCCAAATCTGTCCAGAGGAGGAGAAAGATGGTAAAACATATAGTAACTATAGCCTGAGAAGAATAATTAAATAACTTTGGACTATTCATCTTGGAGATCAGAGGATTTGCTGAGTATATGAAGGGGTGGAGCAGAAAAAATAAAATATGTAAAAAAGTACTAATAAAATAATAATAACAATAGTAAAAATGAAGTACTGGGCTTGCAAGATAGCTCAAAGAATTGTGAGCGATCTTGTGTGAACTCCACATACTCAAGGACCCACGTTCGATCCTTAGCCCTGCATTGCCCTTTATTTGCCCATCCCTACCCAGCATAATTGTATGTAGCCCTAGTGGTCACAGAGCCCCAAATCACCCGCCAGAATATTGGACCATTAGGTCCACTATGGCAGGCCAAATTGGAAAGATGTTTTGAAGAGGGCTCCAACTTACTTTTTATGATTGCAAAAAGTAGGAGTAAACTGCTACAAATTAAAGGATGATGGATTTTTTTAAGCTCTGAGTAATTTTCCAATAGTTCAATATATAGTTCCAATAGATTAAATTTATTAAAATATTATTACCATATTTTCCAGCGTATAAGATGACTTTTGAAATGAAAAAAAAAAAGTCAAACAAAAATCAGGGGTCATCTTATACGCTGAGTATATCCCGAAAAACATTTTGATGTGCCACTAAACAAGAATCGTCTCTGGATATTGCCACTAGACGAATTTTCCAACTCGATCCTGCACCAATCACTGCAAGGCTGCTCAGACAGCCTCTAACTCAGTCAATCCAAGCAGGCTTTTGATACATGCAAATTATACAATGTTCTGTACCTGAATCTACACTGTAAACAGCCTGCTCAGATTGGCCAGAGTCAAAGAGGAAGTCTATTACAGTATAATCTTTGAATCTTTGTTTGTTGTGATTGGCTCACTATGGTGCAAACAGTTGCAGCACAGGAACGTTTTGTCTTATACAATGACTATAGGCCTAAACCTATGCTTTAACTGTAAAATTATACACCCAGTCATCTTATATGCCGGAAAATATGGTAATGTTTATATCAATATTTATTATATTTATTAACATAATATTATACATAATAAATTGTATGATGTATTAATATAATATTTAATGTTAAAATACAATTATTAAAATAGATTAAAATGCCCAATCGCATAAAAATGAATAAGGTGAACACCTTTTATCCAGAAGTGTTAAAGTATTGGTTTGTTCATACAAACTTTTTTATTAATCATCTGACGTATGCCAGTAGTGGGACTAGAGGTTCTTTTACATTGTTGTCTGTATTAAAGGAAAGCATCTGGTGTATTAAAACTACTATCAAGCCTAAATAAACCTAAATATGTGTAATAACTCAGATATGACAGAAAGTTCATTTCTCATTCATATAATATCCAAAGAGGTGTTCCTGATTGCCCGTAGCCTCCTTTCTCCTCCTCCTCCACTTCCTTCTCTTCCTTCCTCTCCCCACCCCACCACCTCCAGACAGATAGTGCAGTTGGTAAGACACTGCCTTGCATTGTGGTTGACCTGGATTCAATTCTTGGCTCCTTATGTGGTCCCCCAAGGACCCCAGGAGTGATTCCTAAACATTGAGCACCATTGGGTATGGATGATGGCCCCCAAACAAACAAGCAAGCAGCAAAGACAATAACAAACTCACTCTAGCTGTGGGCCCAGGAAAAAGAAAAAACAGGTATGGTGACTGATAAGCAAGTCTTATGCCAACTCTCCAGCTGTGAGCATCATAATGTCATAGAACTTTTTTTTATTTTCATAGAACTTTTTTTATTAAGTGCCAATACCATCATATCTTATGTCTACATTAAATCTTTTTGAATGTCTGCTATTAAAAAAAAAGAGGAAAATATTTCTGCATTTCCCCACAAAATTGAAAAGAAAAAGAAGATAGGGGCCAGGGGCCAAGTAGTTTCAGGTACATTGGGGGGAAAATAAAAGGACAAAACTAAATATCCAAACCAAGTCAACAACAATAGATTCAAGTGACCCAAACTATAACCATCTAAACTTAAAATGCCCCTGTTTACACTGGCAGGCCAGGGGGCTAAGAGTGGAGCAGAATGCATGCTGGGAACTATGGTGGAAGGATGTCAGCACTGGTGGTGGGAATGGCCCTAATTCACTGTCACAGCCTGAAATCCAACTATGAAGAACTTTGTAATTCACAATTGTTTCAATAAATTTTTTAATCTATCTAAGATAAATAAAAAATTAGAAAAAAAGAGGATAATGCCTATGCTCCTTTTATAATGAAAAAAGGAACAACAGTAATATTAACTATTTGTTTTCATTTGCATTTGGCTGAAGAAACATGATATGGACATAAATACAAACCATAGTGAGGGAGGGTGGAGCCATATTTATGGAAACATCAACTTTTGTTATTTATTGTTTTACATATTGTTTAAAACTGAAAACATTTTTGTATTGGAGAAAGTTTTTTTTACAACTTGTCACTTTTTGTTTTCAAGTTAAAGAAAATTTGAGATAAGACCTGTTTGAGGTGAGGAGGGCCCACTCTAAGAACCTGAAACAACTCTAGTGACATACGATGGTTCTTTTTCCCTCAGGAGAAACTTGTGTTTCTAGAGCCAATCAGAAGAATAATATGATAACTGATTTTTTTGTGAACTCATCTAAGATCTCAGAATTTTGGTGTCTTTTTTTTGGGGGGGGGCACACCAGGCGACACTCAGGGGTTACTCCTGGCTCTGTGCTCCGAAATCACTCTTTACAGGCTCTGGGGACCACATGGGATGCCCAGCAATTGAACCGGGTAGGTCCTAGGTCAGCAGCATACAAGGCAAATGCCCTCCTACTGTGCTATCGCTCTAGCTTCAGATCTCAGAGCATTTTTATACCTGGTTTATTCTTTTTCTTTCTTTTGTTTTTTCTTTCAATCTCCTTCCCTCCTTCCCTCCCTCTTGCCCTCCCTCCCTCCTTTCTTCCTCCCTCCCTC
>PVKC010041942.1:0-12083 GCA_004027635.1 Crocidura indochinensis
CTTTCTTTCTTTCTTTCTTTCTTTCTTTCTTTCTTTCTTTCTTTCTTTCTTTCTTTCTTTCTTTCTTTCTTTCTTTCTTCTTTCTTTCTTTTGGTTTTGGGTTACAACCGGCAGCTTAGGGGTTACTCCTGCTTCATGTTCAGAAATTGCTCCTGGCAGGCTCAGGGGACCATATGGGATGTCAGGATTCAAACCACCATTCTTCTGCATGCAAGGCAAACGCTTTATCTCCATGCGATCTCTCTGGCCCCACGAACGATTTCTTAGTGCAGTCAGGAGTAACCCCTGAGCATCACTGCGTATGCCCTCCCCCCAAAAAAACCCACTCATGTCAAAGACACACACTGCTCAGACACCTCAAACACAGATGCACATATTTCAGATACACCCCCGCTTAGACAGAGACTTCCTCAAATGCACACAAATACACCTCAAATATATATGCACTTCAGACACACACACCTCTCAAATACACTTCAAACACACACATATCTTAAACGTACACCTCTCAGACACATATATCCCTCATATCCCTCATCTACACACACACACACACACACACACACACACACACACACACACACACAAACGCCACCCTCAGGTTTAACTCTTACTTTCTTATTTACTCTGTTTTACCCTGGAAGAGGTTTTTAATATTCACCCTAACCTGATTTCACCTGTATAGGATATTCAGGGACATGTGGGCATTCTGTGATTTGTCCTGATTCTCAACGTCCCTGAGGTGGTCCTGACCCACATAAAAACAAATGTGTTTCAGAGCCGCTTGATGCAAGCAACTGTCTTTCTAACCTCCAACACTCAGCACTTACCTCTGACCAGGAACAGTTCTTAAGAGTCCTCAGGGAAGAGTTGCTGTCATGCTTAAGGTCCAAGTTTGTAGAGTTTCTATGGCATATGTACTCCATAAGGGCTGATCTCAATCCAACCAGATGATGATACTGAGCACAAAGAGAAGAAAAATACAACAATACCTAAAACAGACACAATAGGCACAAATAATTGAAACAGCGGAAAGAACAGTAAAATGATTAGGAAGTCATGAGCTTTTACTGTTGAGTACCTTTGAGTTGAATATAAAATGCTTAATTATAAGCTTATATAACTTAATCATCACTATGCTCATAACCAGTTTGTGAAACTGGAAAATTCAATGATTAACTCTTGCAGACAGGTATGAGCAGCTCAACACACATATTTAATCAGGTATGTAATACTTTGTGGGTCTTTATTTCCATCTTTTATGTTTCCAACTAAATTATCTTCTGAAGAAAACTTTTTGCCTTATACTTCTTTTTTTTATTATGTTGCTTAAGACTGCATAATTTCTAGCATGAATAATAAATATCCATAAAATGGTCTGAGAGGCTATTAAAACTTACAAGTCACAAAATTTTGACTGTGCCCCCAAATTTTCTCTATCTGTAATCACCCATTTAGAACTCCAGTGCACTATTCATTTTGCTATAGTGACCATCCCTTTGTAATTCTACCTTTAATGAAAAAAGCTTTTAAATTAAAAGATATATTATAAAAATATGTCTTATAATGCCATTTAGTCACTGATGTCACCAGCCATATGGTCATTTACTATTTTTAATTTGGCATACTTAAAAGGCCATTTGGTATATTAATTTAAAATATATAATATAATGATTAGCTATTTATATATATTGCAAATCAATTACCACAGCAAATATAATTTGCACCCATCACCACACATGAAATTCCCATGACTTCTTTTATAACTTAGAGTTTGTACCAAAGATTGTGTATGAAGAGCAGCTGTGATAAGCCTTGTTATAACAATTCACTAGATGACGGATTTTAATCAAACACATAAGCATTTACAATTATTATTGAAATAAACTCTAAAAGAGAATTTTGGAGTGAGAGTCCCAAAACATAACGAAACATGAAACATCATTAACCAAATCCCCAAAAATAATCTATCACTTTACATGTGGCATATAACCTTCAAATGTCAACTTATCATTCATCCCCATTGGACAAATACTTTTACAGTAACAGTAAGACTGGTATCAACTAAGCAGCACCCTCATTATTAGAAGCAAGTAATCATATTAGTAATGTCCAGGGTATCTGACAAATACCAAACCAGAGCAAACAAAGAGAAAGTCTTCAAAGGTGCATCCTCCAAAGTTAAAAAAATCAAAGGGACCAGCTGTGTTCCACAGCTGATTATATCTAATCTCAAATATATTGATATATACCAAAGTATTTATCATATTTTAAAAGTGATGGTAAAGTCTGAAAATTCTTGTTGTAAGTCACCAAAAACCACTGCTATTTCATGAATATGTCCAATGGATTGCTTTGATTCTATATACTAGAATTATTTTGCTGACATAGCTTACTGGGACATGATCTAGTTCAGGGCTAGCAAATACATAGTACAGGTGCCCAGAAAGCCCTTCCCACCCCCTGGACAGACATTATTAATAAGACACTACACTATTCTCTACCAAGACATACCAACATAGCTTACCAATGTAATTCATTGTTCTTGTCAAGAGAACACTATGAAAATCATTCCCAAGCCTGGCTCTGAGCTCCAGATGAGAAAATAAGAAACAATGAATATTAAGGCCTGTTGTAGAAAGGTTAGGGCTAGGAAGACCAACCACATTGCTTTAAACTCATCTTTTAGGATTGCTATCCAAACATTCACCTTTTTAAATTACTACCGTAAATTGCTTTTATTATGAATCCCTAGATATAAAATCCAGAACTTAAAATTGGCTTTGATTTTTCTCCCTTCCAGTATTGCAACAAAAAATGTCACATGTCATTGTCAAGTTGTTCATACCCTTAGACAAAAACAGCCTGGATCTGTGTCTGAAATCAAGTAGTATGAGCAACCAAGCATCAGGTACAATCAAATTACAGGGCCGAAAACTCTGTGACTTTTATTTTTCGAACTGAGATTGTCTTATATTGTCTATATTACAACATAATCACTACAGCAAATAATTAATACCCATTGCCACACATGAAATTCTTAAGACTTCTTTTCTAACTTAGAATTTGTACCAAAGACTGTGTATGAAGACTAGCTGTGATAAGCTTTATTATAGCTTATATAACTTATAGCTGTAATCATTTAGTGACTAATTTTAATGAAATACATAGGCACTTCCAATTATTATTGAAATAAACTTTAAGAGAGAGTTTGCCACACACCCTACCACCAGAAAACCCTGCAACACTGCCCACTGCCATCATCTTCCAGCAGAAAAATGTTCCAACTCCTCCACCAAGTTCCAATAAAAATTAATAGTGCCAATACTTCCCAGGTAGTCTTTTTCTGGCTGATCCCTGTGTGACATTCTAAGAAAGGGGGCAGACTCCCCTTTCTGCATGGACTACAGCAGCCCAAAACCACTCCTTATACCTCTGACAGAAATGGCCCAGCTCTGCAACTAAACCTTATCAAACTTTCAAGCCATGAATTGGTTTCAGATTTATAAATCCTGGGTAACATGGTTGCTTGTAGTTTCACAACATCTCAATATTTTATGGTAGTGTGAGCCCAGTAGTATCACAGAAAATCTGATAGGAAAGTTCTATAGTAATCTACCAAGCTCAGTGAACCTAAACAGCAACAGAAGGCTCAACTAGTACCAATCACAGCCCAGTAAATCCTTAGACCTTCTAACACCATGGAGAGACATAAACTCACTCACTTCATATTGATCTTTGTTGCTCTATGTTTTGATAATCCCATTTGCCTATGTATTGTAACAAATAATATGAAGTAAGTTTGTTTGGCTTTCATGCAACTAGGCAAGGATGGTGGTTGGAAAATTGGGGATACTGCTGAAGGGAAGATAGCAGTGGTGGGATTAGTGTTTGAACATTTAATAATTGAAATGACTATTCAGAACAACTTGGTAAATCATAGCTTATAATAAAAATTAGGAAAAACATTTTTCGCCATTTTGGCTTTTGTTAATGAATAGCAAAAACTTTCTCTTTCCTGGATTTTCTTTCCATTTTACCAAGGGCGCCACTGAGAGGGAAAGAAGATGTAAAACAAGAGGGAAGCTATTTTGATCTTCAGTTCTTTATGTGGACTTTTAGTTTAGCTTTATCACTCAGATAAGAAAATTCTAACTTAACCTGAATCACTTTAGAAGTATCCAATGGCAACCATTTCCACATATACAAAAACCAAAAAGCTCTCTAAACTTCCCTATACTTGTCTCTTCAATTTGATCCCAGAGACCTTCAGTCACCTAGTTATTTGTCTTCTATCAGCCCTGAGCTCCTCCAAGGCAAGGTCTATCTCAGTTTTCAAGCCATGGTGTCTAGCATGTAGTTGATCCACACTAAGCATTACTGTGTTAAATTATAAATTCTATGTGCTGAATCTCCCAGGCCTTATTCAGGGAGACAAAATGGAAAGTGTACAATCTTGTTAAGTTTTAACAAATTTTCTACAAGTTCTTAATAAGATGCTTGGGTCTTGTTCTCTATTCTTTAGCTAAAATATATTTCCCATATGAAATGCTTGCCTAACAGATTAAATTAATCTCAATTCTATGTCCAAGAAGGTTGATATAAAAACTTTGGCTGTCTTTCAATCACATAATGTAGCAATTTTCATTGATGATCTCTTTTGAAAGCAGTAGAGACAAGTTTCTAATTAAAATCATGCTGGCTGTTCCCTCTCTTCCAGGCTGAAATTCTTAGAGATTTTTTTGCTAGTTAATCTTAGTTATGCTCTCTCAATAGCCTTTTGAAATTGAGCAAACTCTTAGGAGCATTTTGAAAGGCCCTGTGAGCTCCCTGGTCAGCATTTTTAATCTCTAATTATAACTCTGTGTAATGGCTTTCACTGAATATGTTTTAGGTGGGGCTAATGGTAATTGGTGGTTATGAAACTCTACCTTCAGGAGTTGTCATCAATGTATTGCTCTTATGTTCTGAGAGAAATTTCTGAAAATGAGGAGGAAATCTTTTATTCCAAGGATTTTAATTTTTTAATTTTAATATTAATTTTAAAGGAATTTTTAAAATCAGAATGCAGCCCAGTGTTTGTTTATAAAAGTATGAGAAGATTAGGGATTCAAGGACTGAATTTTTACCTGTTTTTATTCCCGGGAAAACTGTTGTGATTTGGATTGTGTCAACATATCACTTTGGAGATCCTGCTTAATGATCAAATGGAAAAAGCTAAGTAGTTTTCTATAAGAAGATCCATTTTTCCTGCACACTGCCATTAACAGAACTATTAAAATGTACTTAAATGCAATACAAAAATAGAAAGACTATTCTGAATTAAATACAAAAACATTTGACTCAAGAGAAGAACATCAAGAGAGACATTAAGGAGACCGGCTTAGATCCTAAGAGTAGGATTCATTGTTTAAAAGGAAATGGTGTCAATCTTTAGTCCTGACTTCTTACAATAACATCCTTATTCTAATGTTTTGTTTGTTTTGGAGTCACACATGGCCATGCTCAAGGCTTAATACAGATGACTAGAAAGGGGGCTGGGAATCAAACTTAGGCTAACTGAATGCAAGGCAAGTGCCTTGCCAGCTGTACTATTTCCCCAGCCTCAACCACTCCTCTTGTCCTTGTTGGTATCTGTTTCAAGGAGTTTTGAATTTTGTAATTACCTGGAAACCGTCTGAAAAACCTAAGATACACACTATAGTATAGTTTCAAACGGTATTAAAATTTCTGCCGGGGGTGCTGGGCTGTGGCACTGGAGGTAAGGTGCCTGCCTTACCTGTGCTAACCTAGGAACAACCGAGGTTCGATCCCCCGGTTCCCAATATGGTCCCCAGTGCCTGCCAGGAGCAACTTCTGAGAGAATAGCCAGGAGCAACCCCTGATCGTCAATGGGTGTGGCCCAAAAAAAACCAAAAAAAAAAAAAAAAAAAAACCAAAAAATTTCTGCCAGGAGTGATTCCTGAGTGCAGAGTCAGGTGTTAGCCCTGGAAAAAATAAACAAACAAAAATGCCAAAGTGCCATCATTTGCCCATGCACAAAAGTTTCACTTAGCTGATACATTTGACATTAACCTAGTAAAGGAGATGTAATTAAAATTCCTTGACCCGAAGTCCTTAGTGTATAAATAGCACAGGGAGAGAATGCAGAGGGAAGAACTGGTAAAAGTCTAGAGTTTCTGTAGAGAACAGACATGAAGCACAGAAAAAGAGTACAGTATTCTTATATTCCTATTCCTAGGCATTGGATTTTTCCACTGTAAAGCTGTGTCAACCCAATCAAGTTTCTCTGGAATGGCTCTCCTATCCTCTCGATATCTTTTTACTTGGCCAAAATTGCCCAACCTGGCATCAGTCTCAGAACCCACAATGAAATTCTGTTATCTAGCTAACAATGATACACCAGCCTGATAAGAAACCAATGATGTTATGAAGTAAATGATCCTTAGTGCTAACAAGTCACTCACTTGGGGTCAGTTCAAGAGCTGTGGAATCAAAGCTTACTATATCCAAATCAAATTCTTACTATCTCCAAAGTAAGAATTGTAAAAGAACATGTTTCACATCCCCTCAGTCCCATACTTGAAGTCAGCATCTATGTCATGCTAATGATTATTAAACTAAAAGGCTTTCACTTAATGGAGCAGTTTAGTATCCAATCTTAAATTGTCTCCTGCCAGATGGCTTTGGGCACGAAGTGATTAAACTGTAATGTCCAAAGTTGGTGCTGCTGGGCTTTTTAATAGCGTTATGCACCAGAAGTCCACAGATAATTGGAATTTGTGTGCCATTTACATTCCCAGAGGAAAGTAATTCTTGCTAGCCTAGAGGGATTTAAATCCTCTTCTAGACTCAGTGACACACAGACCCTGCATGCAATCAGTAGATGAAGCAAATCCACCTCTAAGTCAGAATAGAGGCAAAAACATTTATGAGACAGACATTGCAGAGTTCAAAAACAGAGAGAAATGAACTTCTAACAAAGTGGCCAGAATGATAGTATAATGGGTAGGGTAATTGCTTGGCATGAAGCTTAATCTCTGGGGCCCCTTATAGCCCCCTAAGCACCCCTAGGAATAATTCTTGAGCACAGAGTCAGGAGAATGCCTTGAGTAAATCATGGTGATACCCCAAAAACAAAATAGCACACAAGTGCGCACACACACACAAATACACACACGCACAACAAGACTATAAAACCCCACAATGAGTTCAAGGAGAGTTAAAGGCATTCTGCATGGACTACAGCTAGAACTAGATCTCATAATAATACTTCTCTAATAGCAGACACTACAGGCATTTCTTCATCTATGGCTAGGACATTTATTCTTCAACAACCACCAACAAGGAAGTGCACTCATTTCCCCAATTTCATTGATGGCAAAATAGGGGCTTACAAACAAATGACCTTACCTAAACAACACTTTTTTTTGTTTGTTTGTTTTTGGGCCACACCCAGTGACACTCAGGGGTTACTCCTGGCTATGTGCTCAGAAGTCGATCCTGGTTTGGGGGACCATATGGGAAACTGGGGGATCAAACTGTGGTCCGTTCCTAGGCTAGCGCAGGCAAGGCAGGCACCTTACCTCCAGCGCCACTGCCCAGCCCCCCTAAGCAACACTTTTAGACTAAAGTAACAAAAATGTGATTACCAGAGGAAAGGGAAAAAGAGAAAGTTGATAAAAGATGAAAACTAGAATTCTGGTGGGAAGCATAATGGAGAATATATGGATGTGGAATAAGAGTGGGAATGGAAAGGGAAGTTGGCAAAGATTTTGAAATCAGTCATGAAAGGGGAAAAGTTGTATTGGGCCACAGAAAACTCTGTGGACTCTTCAAGTTCCAGTTCAGCCTTCTGCCTAGTCTGCTTGAAGAACAGAGAGAACACAGTGATCTTCAACTCATGGTCCAGCATCTCCAGTACCAACACCCAATGGTGCTCACCATTGGCTCTTTTCCTGCATCTAGAAAGAAGGCATCTCTTTCTTGAATTCAAAATCCGCATTTTCTGTTTCTCCAAAAATATTTTAAAATGGCCATGGTCTCTTCAAAGGCAAATGCTTTTATAATTCAAAGTACATGTTTCCAGGGCTGAGGAGAGATAGCATAGAGGTAAGGTTTTTGCCTTGCATGCAGAAGGGCAGTGGTTCGAATCCTGAAATCCCATATGGTCCCCAGAGCCAGCTAGGAGCAATTTCTGAGCACAGAGTCAGGAATAACCCTGAGCACTGCCGGGTGTGACCCAAAAACCAAATAATAATAAATAAATAAATAAATAAATAAATAAATAAATAAATAAAAAGTAAAGTACATGTTTCCTCTGTTGGAATAGCCTGTTCCAACATCATGTGACTTGGCCCCACTGATGGTGTGGAAACGGCATTGTGGAAGCAGCCTAAGACAGCTCTCTCTGGGTTTACTTACAAAAATATTATTCTTATCCTCCTTGTAGTGGGGATAGTTTATTTGAGTTAACAAAATGTCCATTGAAAGACCAAAAGACATGATATCTATATCGTATTACAAACCAACCCAATATTACTTCAATGTAAAAAAAAACTCAGATATTTAGAGTGATATTTCAAAAAAAAAGTCATATGGTCCCCTGGAGATCCCCAGTTTACTACAGGGGTCTCACAGGTGAAAATATTATAAATGGGTAGGCTACAAATGAGACTAGGGAGTCAGCAAATTGAAGGGACACAGGAAGGAAACAAGGTCAGAAGGCAGTCATCGTCAGAAAAAAGTTTAAAAACACTGACTTAAAGAAAATCAGTAGGTTGGTCAAGGTCACAACTGATTAATGGTGGAGTTGAATCTCAGATCAGATTCAAGTTAAATTAGAACCAGAATTTAAATTCTTGAATCACAATGCTGATTGCACATAATGAATAGTTTAGGGTAATTGGTAGAAACTACTACTAGCAGCATTTTTTAGTTCTTTGCTTTGGGATTGATTCAGAATTTAAATCTGATACATCAATGGGTAAACAGACATTTCAAAGGATTCTTTTGCTTCTTTCATAAAATCCAAAGTTAAGGAACCATATGGCCTGCTATTGCATATTGATACTTCATCTGTGTTATCAACACAATCCTGTTAACCCAAGAAGGACAGAAAAAGAACAATCCCTAGTTACTAAGTAGGCCTATGTGAGGATTATGTGCTATGAATGTGATGTCTATAATAATATTATAAGGATGCTGGGATAGTTTTAAAGAATATAACAGTTTCTTTTCCCCAAATATTTAATGTCCACTCTGGACACAGAGTTCAGTAATATTCAAAAAAAATAAACAGTTTAAATTTTTGATGACCCAGACAATTTTAACAATAGGAATAAAAGGACCACAAGTAATAGAAGAGTATCAAAGACCACAAAAATCTCTCTACATCATTAAGGGAACAATCAACTCCTAGACCTCATCCTACCAGACTAAACTCATAAAATTACTCTTTTTTATTCATTTTCCCCAGCATGAGTTAAAATCACATCTCTGAAACCTTGAGAATCTAAGGTCCTATACAGATTCCATAAGATTACAGGCATGGTACTAAGCAATCTCTGCAAATTTTTGCAAAATTACAGACTTTTTCTAAGGCAGAAGCACTATCTCGCCCTAAACCATGAACTCTCCCATAAGTCCTGCTCCATTAATTTCTAACTGGTTCTTTTTATATTCAGTTTGTACTTTTAAACTTTTCAAGTCTTTATCAGATGTTCCTTGAAACCAAGTGCATACCATTTATAAATACACATTTCCAACATGATCAGCTGTCTGTTAGTTCTTTTCACAAAGACCTTGAGAGGACAAAGAATGTATTTAATGATAGGCACTAGTATGACGCCAGTAATGAATGGTTCCATTCTGCCAATAATACCCAAAGTAAGGCAATCATTTTTTTAAAGCCAGTTTTGCTTTGGCAATTTAAAGAAAAGTATTTTCCCATATATTATCTTATTTCATTCTTTTGACAACCACGGAGCCAAGCAGGGTAGACTTTATTATCCCCATTTTCAAAGTAAGTAAATTTTGGTTTAGAGCATTTAAAGAAGGGAGCCAAAGCTTATGCAACCAGTAAATGATAGAGTTTTCACCAGAATTTCAGCCTCCTGGCTCCCCACAATTTGCCACTTTAATTGTACTATTTATATGAAACAAAGAAAAAATTCTATTCTTTTTTTGTTTGTTTTTTTGGGCCACACCCATTTGATGCTCAGGGGTTGCTCCTGGCTATGTGCTTAGAAATCATCCCTGGTTTGGGATATGGGATGCCAGGGAATGGAACCGTGGTCTGTCCTAGGCTAGCGTTTGCAAGGCAGATGCTTTACCTCTGATGGGGATTTACTTGGACTAATCAAGTTGCTTATTTTTTTTTTTTGAAGTTAAAAGGTGGTCCTTCAAACAATTCTCAATTAACTTGGGCAAGTTGCTGTTCAATGAAAGGACTCAAGGATGTGATGCTGTCAACCTAGTGGTGTTTGGCGGCATTCAGCACTACACCCAGCTGCTTAGGTTACTCTGCAGTGTCAGGAATCAAACCAGGTTTAGCCACATGTCAAGTATCCACCTCTTCCCCCCCACCACCACCACCATGTTAAATCCTTACTTTTTTTTGGCCCCATCAAGTCTTCAAAGGAAAAATAAAAGAAGTGAGTCAGGGGGTAGAATGAAAATGATATGGATAATAAAAACCAGACCTGAGGGCCGGGAGATAGCATGGAGGTAAGGCGTTTGCCTTTCATGCAAAAGGTCATCGGTTCGAATCCCGGTGCCCCATATGGTCCCCCTGTGACTACCAGGAGCAATTTCTGAGCATGGAGCCAGGAGTAACCCCTGAGCACTGCTGGATGTGACCCCAAAACCAAAAAAAAAAAACCAGACCTGGAGAATGGAACAAGGCACTGATTATCAGGAATGATGAAGTATAAAGAGAGACTACAGAGATGAAATATAAGGAATGAGTTGGCATAAGGGAAGGTCACAACAAGGTCACTGAAGGAAGGAAAAACACTGACAACCAGTCCCATCTTGTGGAAAAGTTAGCTATGAAATGAAAACAATCATCAAGAATTCTGCAATATGGTGCCAAATGATAATCCAGTAGTTAAAACCTTTACCTTACACACAACTGACCTGGATTCTGGCATCCTTGGCATCATATATGATGCGGAGTAACATCTGAGCTCCTGGATTGAGGGACCATATGGGAAACTGGGGATCGAACCGCAGTCCATCCTAGGCTAGCTCATGCAAGGCAGACATCTTACCTCTTGTGCCACCACTTTGGCACCTTCAGGAGTAATTTTGAGGGCAGATCTTGGAGTAATCCTTGAGCATCATCAAGTGTGGTCCAAAAACCAAAAAAGGAAAAAAAAGGAGAGAATGGTAGGAATGAAGAGAGACTCCACTGGAAACAGTGATAGAAAAAGCATCAGTCAAGGAATACAGAAAATCTATCTGAGGGTTACAAAGTTTTTGTTTTCGTTTTTGTTTCTTTGGGGGGATCACACTTGGAAGTGCTCAGGGGTTACTCCTGGCTCTATGTTCAGAAATCGCTCCTGGTAGGCTCGGGGGACCATATGAGATGCCGGGATTCGAACCACCATCCTTCTGCATGAAAGGCAAATGCCTTTCCTCCATGCCATCTCTCTGGCCCCAGTGTTACAAAGTTCTGACTATCTGTTAGACCTGGATTTGGCTTACATCCATTCTACGAGTTGCTCTGTAACCTCTGTTAGATATTCAGCACTCCTATAATTATTGTCTCTATTCCTTTCCCACCTATGTGTCCTTTCACCCAAAAACCCATGTAAGATCAATTAAGTAATTACATTGATTTTCAAGGGACTTATTAATCCCCTAAACCCAACTTCAGATCTACTGGCAATATATGATACTTGAACAAGGACTTTAAACTGGTACTTTATCTGTAACAGATACATTATTCCATTCCTCTCTGATGCCCAGTATCTAATGAAGTAGTTGGAGTACAGGGAGGGGACTGAGTGAATGGATGTATGTGTGAAAACAAATAAATGTAAGAAATACAAGGCTAGGGGGCCGGGCGGTGGCGCTGG